>JAQQSK010008425.1:0-13517 GCA_028658325.1 Potorous gilbertii
GAACATTGTGGCCAAATTCCAGAGTTCCCAGGTCAAAGAGAAAATATTGCAACCAGCTAGGAAGAAACAATTCCAGTATTGTGGAAATACAATCAGGATAACACAAGATCTAGCAGCTTCTACATTAAGGGATTGAAGGGCGTGGAATAGGATATTCCAGAAGTCAAAGGAACTAGGACTAAAACCAAGAATCACCTACCCAGCAAAACTGAGTATAATACTTCAGGGGAAAATATGGTCTTTCAATGAAATAGTGGACTTTCAAACATTCTTTATGAAAAGACCAGAGCTGAAAAGAAAATTTGGCTTTCAAACACAAGAATGAGAAGAAGCATGAGAAGGTAAACAGCAAAGAGAAATGATAAGGGACTTACCAAAGTTGAACTGTTTGCATTCCTACATGGAAAGACAATATTTGTAACTCCCGAAACTTTTCAGTATCTGGGTAGTTGGTGGGATTACACACACATACACGCAAACACACACTCACTCACACATGTACACATGTGCACCCACACACAGAGACAGAGAGCACACAGTAAATGGAATAGGGTGAGATCATATCTTAAAAGAAATCAAGGTAAACAGTGAGAGAGAAATGGAGTGGGAGGAGAGAGGGTAAAATGGAATGGGGTAAATTATCTCTCATAGAAAAGGCAAGGAGGAGACTTTTTAGTGGAGGGAAAAAGAGGAGAGCTGAGAAAAAAACATGAAGGTTACTCTCATCACAGTCAATTAAAGGAAGGAATAAAATGTACACTCCTTTTAGTATGAAAACCTGTCTTACACTACAGGAAAGTAAGGGAGAAGGAGATAAGCAGAGTGGGGGGGATGATGGAAGGGAGGGCAATGGGAGGAGAGAGCAATTTGAAGTCAACTCTCAGGGAGGGACAGGATCAAAAGAGAGAATAGAAACAATGGGGGGCAGGATAAAGTGGAGGGAATTATAGTTAGCCTTACACAACATGACTATTATGGAAGTCATTTGCAAAACTACACAGACATGGCCTATATTGAATTGCCTGCCTTCCCAAAGGGAATGAGTGGGGAGGGAGGGATGGGGAGCCGTTGGAACTCAAAGTTTTAGGACCAACTGTTGAGTATTGTTCTTGCTACCAGGAAATAAGAAATACAGGTAATGGGGAACAGAAAGTTATCTGGCCTTACACGACAAAAGAGAAGATGGGTACAAGAGAAGGGAGGGATGCTAGAAGAGAGGGCACATTGGTGATAGGGGAAATTAGAGAAGATTTGGAACCCAAAATTTTGTGAAAATGGATGTAAAAAGTTAAATAAATAAATTTATATTAAAAAAAAAGAAAAAAAGAATTCTGTGGCTATGCCTTTTCTTCAATATATACGTGTGTATATATATATTTATATATATGCATCTATGTATGCACACACACACGTATATATATATATATATATATATATATATATATATATATATATATATACATATATATATTTCATTATCTATGGTACCTTTAGCATAAGGTAATTTCCCTGAATATCTCTTTTCATTAGGTCTATTTTTGCTTTTGTTTAGTCTGAAATCTTTTTTGCTATCCCTAGCTTTTCTTTTCACTTTAATTGAGGCAATGTAGCTTCTTCTCCAGTATTCTTTTTAACTCTTCATGTATCTTTTTATTTCAGATGTGTCTCTTGAAATTGACATGTGTTAGACTCTTGTTTCTAATCCAATCTGCTATCCTCTTCTGTTCTATGGGTGAATTTAACACATTAACACTTATAGTCATGATTTGTAAGTGTACATTTCCTTCCATCTTGTTTTCTTCTATTTGATTTTTACACACAGAGATACAAACACACTCACACGCACAAACACACATAAACACACACGCACACACACACATACAAAGTCGGTTCAGAGTGAGGTTCCAGTATTGGGTTTTGCCCCCTCCCTTTTTCCTCCATTATGAAAACTCTTCCTTGTATACCTTTTCATATAGATATTTTTCTTCATTGTTTCACACCCTTCCCTTTTCTCCCAGTGCATCCTTTTTCTCATCATTCCATTCTTTTGAGATTATTCCAACATGATAATCTCACATTCATGATGCTGTTTCATTAGACTCCTTTTAAGTGCCCTTATAATGATAAAGTTCTTAGGAGTTCCATGTATCATCTTTCCATACAGAAATGTAGATGTTTTAACTTTATCAAGTTCCCTGTGATTTTACCCTCGTGTTTACCTTTCTATGCTTCCTTTGAGTCTTGTGTTTGAATGTCAAATTTTATATTCATGTTTTATCCTTTCTACAGGAATTGTTGAAAGTCTTCTATTTCTCTATTACTCTGTTTTGTTCTATAATGTTGTAAATCTAACTTCTTTGCCCTCTGTAAAATCTTTCAAGCCCTATACTCCTTATTTGTATTAGATGCTAAATCTTGTGTGATCCTGCTTTTAGTTTATTGATATTTCCTTTATATGTTTGTGACTGCTTCCTTTATTTTCTCCTTTGTCCTGGGCATTTTTGTCTTTGGCTATAATATTCCTAAGGATTTTCATTTTCTTTTTTTTTCAGAAGGTGATTGATTATTTCAATTTCTATTTTTCTCTTTGTTTCTAAGATATTTGAACAGTTTTCTACTAAAATTCCTTGAAATTTGATGTCTAAGCTCATTTTTTAAAAAGATCATCACTTTTAGGTAGTCCCAAAATGCTTAAAATACCTCTCCTTAGTCTATTTTTGACATTGAATTTTTTTCTGTGCTACAAATTTTCTTTTATTCTTTTTCTTTCTATTGACTTAATTTCATTGATTCTCTACATCTCATGGAGTTACTACCTACCATTTGACCTAATATTTAAGGAATTATTTCTTTTTATGAGATTTTATATCTTTTTAAACAATTTGTCTAATTCTAATTTTAAGCAGTTATTTTCTTCAGTATTTTTGTGCCTCTTTTACCAAGCTGTTAATCTAATTCAACAGTTGAATTTGTAGTTCAACAGAACCTAGAACACTGACTTGCTTAAAATATTTTGAGCACAATTTGCTAACTAAATATTTGTTCAATATATAAATGAACATACAAATGAATGAATGAAAAAGACAAATGACAAAAAAATGTTTATTTCAGAAATATACTTCATGAAATAACATGCTGAGTGTATTTTATGGTTAATGCACATTCAGCTTCATCTCCTGCACCTTCTAAATGTTAATTGCTGAATTGAATTAAAATTTATCTCCATATTTATAATATTATTTGTAGAAAAATGTTTTTATTAGTGATGTTGAAGTGTTCAAGATACTAAATCATCAAAGTGAGATGGCATTATGATTCTTATACAATACCTAGCAAAACAAGAAGGTAAACTAGTACATCTGGAGAAGTATTTTTTTTGAATTATTGATTTTGTTTTTTTTAAGATCACCAAAATATACTAATGTTTTTCTTCACTGTACAACTTCCAAAGAGTTTATTCACTTATAACAGAGAGAGAGAGAGATAGCAAGAGAGAGAGAAAGAAAGAAAGAAAGAGCAAAAGAGAGAGGAGACAGAGAAGAAAGAGAGGAGAGAGAGAGAGGAGGAGGAGAAAGGGACAGTTATTTCTACTAAATTATGTCACACTATCCTGCTCACCCCCCATCATTCAACATGAAAGAAAAAAATAATTTTACATTCTCATGTCTCATATAACTTCTTTAGGGTCAAGTGTATCTGTTTCACCACATTGTTTCATTTAGTTTGTTGTTTTTCTTTTCATTTTCATGATAGTAGTCATTCTGTTCATGTTTTACTTTCTTTGTGAACTATAAATTTCACTTTATGTCATTTCCTGTCTTCCCATAGTTCTCTTTATTTGTCTTACTTATCATTTCTTTCTGCGAATTACTTCTTTAGACATTCTCCAATCTATTGGTATGTACTTTGTACCTTTTGGAGAGATTTTTCATTTGGAAATTTTTGATAACATTCGTTATCTTAATTCTTAAATCCCTTTAAAAAAATTAAATTTCTCCCATCTTCACCACAATCTTTTTTTAACTTTATATTTCCCTCTTATCCTAGGTTCTCTTCTGACCTTCCTTCCCTCCCTTGAAGTTTTGATCCTATCATTAACTAGAGCCAACCAGGAGCTACCAACTATCCCTGAATCTTTTACTCATTTGTCCTTCCACTGTCTCTGCTCTTCTATTACTTTTATTCTTATGTCATTTCCATCATATGGTTTCTCTAGTCCTATTGTTGAATCACAGATGTTATTGAAAGAAGTCTCAAAACCACATGCACTGACTTGGTCATGTTACCTAACTATGTAGACTTTTACTGTTGAAAGATAGTCTTCCTCCTTATTTCATTAACTTTCCCATCTTTAATTATGGGTCCTAAGGCTCTAAGTCTTCATCTCTTCTCTCCTTTCTTTTGAGAATTTCATCTTCTCTTGTGGGTTAAATGACCACTTCTATCTAGATGGCTCCCAGATCTATATATCCAGTTCCAAGCCCACATTTTCAACTGCCTCTTAGACATCTCCCTGGGACATTCTCCTGGAAAATCCAATTGAACTTAACCCTATCCCACCCCAAATCTGTCCTTTCTCCAAACTTCCCTGTTTCTAGCACCAGCAACCTTTGAGCTATGAAAACAAACAAAAACAATATTTAGTATTTGTATAGTTTATCAAGGTTCCCAAAGTATTTTATGTTATATTATTCAATCCTCTTATCTCAGTGAGGTAGATAGTGTTTTAATTTTCCAATCCCATTTTAGAGGGGAAGAAACTGAGTTTGAGAGAAGTTAAATAACTTGTCAAGGGTCACACATCTTATGTTTGAGGCAAGACTTGTCTAAGGGCTTCCTGAACCAAGTCCAGTATCCTGTCTAGTATGCTACCCAACTGCCTTCTGTATTACATCTCTCATATCTATCCCCTTTTCTTCACTCACAGAACTACTGCTAGAAGTCTATCTCTCACTTAAACTTTTTGTTTAATAACCTCCTAATTTCCTATTCTCCAATCTTTCCTTTCCCCAAAACAACCTTTCCACAAACATTGAAATTCTCTTTATAATCTATAAATATAATATCACTCCCTTGCTCAGAAAAGAAATGGTTCCTTATTGACTAAATATGGTACAAACTCCTCAACTTAGGAGAATAAAATACAAATTTCTGAACTTGGCATTTAAAACCCTTTATAATCTTGCTGCAACCTTCTTTTCAGTCTTACTTCATGTGATTCTCTTACATATACTTTATGTTCCACCTATATTTGATGATTAAGAATTTTCCACCTGTGCTATACTATCTCCTTCGTTTAAATACTTACACAGATTGTTACTTATTTCTGACTTTTAGCAACCTTCTCTCTTAAGACTAGGTTCCTGTGCCACTTCCTCAGTATAGTCTTTCCTGATATTCCTAACTGAGTGTTCACCTCCTTTCCTTCTAAAGCATATTGTCTGCATATTTCTTTTATACTCTCATACATAAAACCTTGTATTATACATATTTGTATACATGCTATATACCCCCCACTACCATAGTATGATGTAAAGTTGAGGGCTAGAGCTTTACAAAAACTATATCTCTATCCCATAAAAACACTAGGTTCATAAGGTTTTAATTAATTATTTATTAATTAATTTTGATTTCTCAAAAAATGAGTGGATGTATCTAATTCTTTGCATTTGGCTAAGAGCGAAAGTGAGTCCAACAGATGTGGTTTGTCAATGGAGACATCTGAGATTGCTATCAATTCAATATGTGTAACACTAAATCAACAAAAAATCAATTACCCGAAACATCCCATTTCATGAATCTTTTCCCTTCATCATATTTAGCAAATGTATGAAAGATTTGACATTGCTTTGTACTTGACTTTTACATATGAGTGGCAGCAATTAGTTCAGCATCTACAATAATCAACTCTTGAGAAAACAATTTCCTTCCTGTGGGAGTGTTTCAAGCTTTCTTCCTTTTGTATGTTTATAGCTGTCAGTGGTTTCCATCTATCATCAGCAATGCTGCAAAATAAGATGAGGATTTAGGAATTAGAGTAATTTATTCAGGGAAAGCATGTATAGTAGTGGGATAAATGTCAAGATAAGAAGTTGTGCCTCACAAATTTCAAAGTACTGTAACGTAGTTGTTTGATGTGATTTGATGAAAGCAGGAGAGTAAAACAGGAAAGAAATAAGAGCCTGGTCTAGGTTGATTATATGAACATGTAACTTGATCGACCATCATGCACACGAAGGATCTAGTTGATTGCATTGGCAATGGCTAATGGGGATTTTGTTCTTAATGAACTGCTTTCTTTCCTCATTGAATGCTGTAGTGATGGAATTCTTCCCCTCTCCTCTAAATTATTAACCCCATAATTTTTAACTTCCTTTAGCCCCTTCCCTTGAGTAGCCAAACTACGGGGGTATCACTGCCTGACCCATTGTGTCAATCACTGCAGCATTTGTTCTGGCTTCCTTCATTGTGTCTTATTGATATGGTGTGATCCCCTGTACAACTTCAGGACACTTCTTAAAACAACCAATTTTAACCTGGAATCCACAGATACCAAAGGTCTTAGGATGGATTACAAGGGGTCTGTGAACTTGGTTGGGGTTAAATACATATTGATTCATTCATTCATTTGTTTTCACTCACTTTGGTTTTCTTTGTAATCCTATGTACATTATTTTATGCATTTCAAATATTGTCCCGCGAAAGGGTCATAGACTTAACAAGACAGTCAAAGAAATCTGTGATTCAGGAAGGTCAAGAATCACAGCACTAATGCAATCACAGATCAGAGATTTAGTGAACAGGGCTGTGACCACACTGTGGGATTGGGGAAGATTCTCTCATTTGGAAGCACATGGTCTCTAGTCAGAGGCCCATAGAAGTACTGCAGAGACCATCTAGTCCAATTTTCTCATTTCACAGCAGAAAAAACTGAAACACAGAGGTGAAGTGAGATCTGTAAATATTTCCAATCTTCCTTCTGCCAATTATTTACATTTGAATAGGTCGCATAGCCATAGGTGGGTCCCATTGGTGTAGAATTCATGCATGTAGCCCTGTTTGTTCATGTAGCATTGCTTCTACTTACCATGCTGACTTGAACTTCATGATGCTATAGAGCTCGATCTCTCTGCAGAATGACACTTTTGCTGATGAGCCTGACTGATAGAGGAAGCTTGGTACAGAAGAATTCAATTTGAATTTAGAGGTTCTGGCTTCACATTCTAGATCTGCTTCTTCCTCAGCATGTGATCTTGAGCAAATCACTTCATTTCTCCGGGACTGGATTTCCTCATTTGCAAAAATTGGGGACAGGACTAAATGACTTGTCTAAAGTACTTTCTGCCTGTTAGCATGTTCTATCTGCTCAAACAGCTACATAACAAAGTGAATAAAACACTGGATCTCGTCAGGAAAACCTGAGCTCAAATCCTGCTTAAAGTGTTGACTATCATTGTGACCCTGAGCAAGTCATTTAACCTTTGTTTGCCTCAGTTTCCTCAACTGAAAAATGACAGCAATGATAGTACCAGCCACCCAGAATTATAGGAAGGATCAAATGAGGTATGTGTAGAGTCCTTAACAGTACCTCTCACACAGTATATGCTTGATGAATACTTATTTCCATTTTTTGTTTCATCATTACCCTGTTCACTTTCTAAAGAGGCTGAATCACCACCTTCTGTTGCTTTCTACTCCCTAACACCTCCTCTTTCATGGAAATAGTCTCTTCCATCTCTAGATTTATGATTGTGTAACTAATTTTTTCTATTAATTCTCTCCCCATATTCTGAAGAGCTAGAGGAGATTTTACTTACAAATCAATTGTAGATTTGAAGGGACCGGTGGTGCATTACTGGTGATGAGATGTTTTTCAAGAGTATTTAGTTTTCCACAATGTAAAATCACAGACTTCCCTACTCCCACCTCCACTCCAGTAAGGGTCTTTTCTTCCTTTTCTCTATGACATTCCCCCAGATGTTTTATGAATCACTTCACTGGAATTCAGGCTAGCAATAAATCATGTACTCTCCTCTCTCTCTCTCTCTCTCTCTCTCTCTCTCTCTCTCTCTCTCTCTCTCTCTCTCCCTCTCTCTCTCTCTCTCTCTCTCTCTCTCTCTCTCTCTTTCTCTCCCTCCCTTTCTCTCTCTCTCTCTCTCTCTCTCTCTCTCTCTCTCTCTCTCTCTCTCTCTTTCCCTGGGTATCCCTGCTTCTAGTGTATTTCATCTGAGACTCTTAAGCAGAGGTTCACAGTATTGTAATGGCTATCGTCTGCATGCAAACGGAGTCCAAACAATCCAATCCTCTTCTGTAAGATGTATTTATTTAAACAGCAGATGTAAGAGTTAGGAAAAGAAAATGCAAAAGCAAATCAAAGCTATACCAGTTATGCTCTGGAAAGGGAGATTAAAATGGTCTTTTGATTTGTTCAGTGGAGAGTTGCTGGGAATCTCAACAAATGATAAAATACTCCAAATTCCGCTATTTATCTCTTTAGGACACTTTGCATTACTACAACTGCTATCTTTTGCAACCAACTCCCAATGAGGAACATAGAGTTAACTTGTAATAATTCCTTCCTTGCCATTATTACTGTCTTCCTCCTCCATGGACAAGGATAATGACACAAGATTTACCCACCTAACAAGTCTTCTTGGGGTCTGGCTAAAAGAAAAAGTGAATTCCCATTTAATCAGGAACTAGAACAAATATAGAAAGGCATGTAAGCCACTTAAGACTTGACGCAAAATATGTTCCCTAGCCAAAGTGAAAGTATAATCATATTTGAAACCTGGTTATTGGAACTTGCCATTCTTAGATGCTATGGGACTATTAAGCGACTGTTCTTCTGAGTCTAAATCCAGGAATGGGTAGCAAGAGAGGCGATCTGAGCCTCCAATTCATGATATCAGTAAGCTGATGAGATGCTGGTATGAACTGCATAGGTGATCTCAAGGGAAGGATGGGAGAGCAGCTGTTCATCCTGGGCTGAGGTGGGATTCTCCTGACTCAGTTTCCCCACTGACCCCTGGCAGAGTTTAAGCCTGACTGAATGCAAATGGATAATCTAATCCTGCCTGGAATTGACGTGAAGTTGGGGAGATATTGTATCCCTGCAATGTCCTTACTATTGGTGGCAATTTCCTATAGTCAAAAGCTTTGTAAGCTTAATACCAGATCTATTCAATTATAGATAATGGGTAGGGGAACATCTGAGGTTGTCTAAAATTAAGCTACTAGGCATAGGACTTTAGACCAACAACAATAAGTTAGGGTTCTTTCTTAGTAATACTATGGAGACAATTAGGTCAAGAGCTTGTGAAGTTAGCAACATAAATATTATTTGTGTCTCAGTTGGTTAAGGTTTAAAAAAATTCTTTTGTGATTCATATTGTAAATGCTTTAAAAAGAAGTATCAACTGATCAAAAGTTTGAATTGTGTTATCTAGTATAAACTGTATTAAAAATAAATAATAAAAAAGAATAAAAAAAGAAAAAATGAAGAAAAGTGAAAAGGTGACATAAACTTTCCAGAATTCTTCAAAGTTCAAATGTAAGGTCTATTGCTTTAAAAAGAAAAAAGAAGATTCTGCCCAATAGCTTATTGTCTGAAATCCACATCATAAGGAAATTCCTAGAGATGACTGGGGAATATTAAGTACAGTGAGAGTACTCAAAAAGAGAAGAAGTCTCTGATTCAATAGAAGTCTCCAACACTTAAGGATTTTTTCTTCTCTTTAAGATTAACTTATAAATAAAGAAGAACAGTCATGAAAAAGCGTGGTCACAAAAGAGTTGTCTCCAGACAAGTATGGCTCTTTTTATACCTTGAGTATCAGTTCTCTAATAGGAGGAAGGTAACATGCTTCATCCTAGGTCTTCTAGTGAAATTGATGGTCATTATGTTAAGAATTCTTTCAAAATTGTCTTTTCTTTGTTTTTCTTTGCGATGTTATTGTCATTGTAGAAACTATTCTAGTTATGTTCATTTCATTCTACATATGTCGATACCACATAGGAGTCTGAAATTGTATTTTATCATTTCTCATAATACAATAATATTCAGCTTATATAATATATATTCATATAATATAATAATATAAATTCATAGTTTGATCAGCTCTTTTTTCCTATTTATGAGCACTCCACCCCCAAGATTCTTCTTTGTTTTTCATTATTCTATTTTTCCTTTTAATCCTAAGATTTGGAAGTCTATTTCATTTTCAACTATTCCTTCCCAAGTATCAGCTTTCTGCTTACTCTTTCCCCCATGAACACTTATTTTCCTGCTAAGTTAGATGTATTTCTAAATCAAAACATTTGTGAATAGATATTGTATCCTCTGTTGTCCACTTGAGATAAAAATGACGTTCATCTGATATCTGCTCACCAACCCTTTCATATTTGTCAACTCTTTTTTGCCATTTATTCTAATTATGATAATTAACATGTTCCACTCCTTTCTTCCTCCTTTCTGTGTTGATGTATTCTTTTTTTAACTCTCCTTTTTTCATTCTCCTTTTAAAACCCCAGAACAGAACCAATCTATCCTTGGGTCCTCTGTTTTCCTTATTTAATATGCTTAATACCCTTTGAAGACATTAAAGTTTTGCAGAGCCATTTACTTCTTCCTCCTGTATCATAATATTGGTATTATAGCATCATTTAGCCCCTTCCAACTTTTCAAATAAATTTACCCTTTTAGGTTTCTCCTGAGGTAACAAACATTTATTAACCATTACTTGGGATATAAGTACAGTGTGTAGCATAGGGCCAAGTACTTGGTAGTTGCTCAATAAATGTTTATTGACTGTCTGAAATGAAAAGTAAAAAAGAAAGACAGCTTCTGTCCTTAAGGAGTTTAAATCATAAAGGGGGAAAACAACACACAAAAGAGAGCTGGAAACTTAAAGAAGGGACAGTGGAGGTGAGAGTGAGGGTGGGGAGTTGTAGGTACCTGGCGTATATTGCTTAAATCAGAAAAACCAGCACAACTGAGAGAGAAAATAAAAGATATGCCCCTCCTCAAAGTAGAGGCTCCAGATGAATTTACCAGTGGGAGAAAGGAGCCAGCATGACAGAGGTGGGGAACACTATGGATTCTGCCCATGAGATAGTCTACCTATAGTCAGGTGAGAAAGGAAGTGGTCATGCCTACAAGGGAAGATAGGGATTGGTGGGGAGAAGAACTCTAGACTCCTAGAACCCCAGCCTGCATCCTTTGTTTGCTTCATCTACACAGGTAACTGTACCTAAAAATGGGAGCTGATCAAGACACTCTGATTTGACTCATACCTTTCCTATTGACCTATTTATTTTTCCACTTAATATTCAACTCTAATCCTTACCAAAACAGTAAAGGCAGCCAGACTCAGTTGGAACAATGTTCCTGCTTTATGAGACTGTTGCTCTTGTAGTTTTACCCCAGGGGGCCTCACTTTGGAGCCAGTTATTTTGAATTTCTTTCCTGTTCCTGATTCAAGTTTGACCTCTTCTGGTAAAATTTTAAAGTGTTAATCATCCCTTCCTTTTAGATTCTCTCTCTTTCTACCTTGTATATTACAGTTTTCTCTCGGTTTTCTTCCTATTTTTGAGGAATGTTTTGCCTTTTCCAGTGAAGTATGCTCATTCACAGAATTTTTCCCCTTTTCATATTTTTTATATTCTCTCTCATAGCAATATCCTCCATGCCTACAAATTCTATTATCACTTTTATATTGATGACCTCCAAATCTGTATCTCTCACTTTCCCCCTGGTTTCTAATAGCATATTCCCAACTGACTACTAGGTACCTTGAGTTCAATGTATCTGAAATAAAACTCATTATCTGCCTTCCAAAACTCATCTTTCTCTCTACAGTTGTTATTTCAGTTGATAGTAACAGAATCATCAGAATCAAGAAAGCTCAAAACCTCAGAATTTCTCTTCCCTCCCACTTTCCATATTCAATCAGTTTCAATATTCTGTAGTTTTTACCCCAGCAGTATTTGTCAATGATATTGATATGTTTTCACTCGC
Organism: Potorous gilbertii; assembly: GCA_028658325.1. Classification (NCBI taxonomy): domain Eukaryota; kingdom Metazoa; phylum Chordata; class Mammalia; order Diprotodontia; family Potoroidae; genus Potorous; species Potorous gilbertii. The sequence continues at coordinate 12,020 of JAQQSK010008425.1, forward strand.
CAAATCCTGGTTCATTATCAAGATACCTGTTGCTTAGACCATTGTGCAAATGTCTTTTTGGTAGATGATATTGCTCTTTCTAATCTCTGCCCTTCTCAATCAATTTTTTCAACTTAAATAGCCTTCCTATTATACAAGTCTCTTATTACTATCAAGTTTAAATACATCCAGTAACTCTCTTTTAGCTATCAGATATAAATGTATTACTCAAACTATCATTCAAATCTTTTCATTTTCAAATGCAATACTACCTTTCAGGTTTCATCTCACAGTTCTCTCTAACTAAATTGTAAATTACCTAAAGTTTAGAGACCTGCTTAAAAACAAAACCTCTTCTCCTTACCCACTCCCATACCAAGGGTGGTTGACCTGAGGCCTTAAGGTCACATGTGGTCCTTGGGTATGACCTAATGATTGAGGAAAAATTTTACCCCCAAAATTATTTTATTAAGGGGATTTGTTCTGTAAAGTTGAAGGGCTATACTTGAGGACCTAGAGGGCCACATGTGTCCTCCAGGCTGTAGGTTCCCCACCCCTGGATAGTCTCCAAGTATAGTAGAACCTAAAAATTTCTTGTTGACTCATTGAATGTATGTTCTGAAAATAAGGGCTAAGTTTGATTTATGTTCTCCTTTTACTATAAAGGATGTTATATAAACCTCTTGCTATATATGAGTGAAGCATTTTTTCCCTCAGCTGACCTTTCCAGTCTTCTTATACATTACTCTCAACCATCAAATTCATTTTGTTCCATTGACACTGGCTTCCATAGCTATTCATTGTACAAGACATTCCATTTCTGGATTCTGGACATTTTTGCCAGCTATTTCCTGTGCCTGGAAAATGTTCTCTTTCCTCACATCTACTTCCTGGTCTCTCTGAATTCCTTCAAGTCCTAGCTAAAATCTTACTTCATGTAGGAGGCTCTTCGCAATACCTCTTATCCCCTTTAATTCTAGTGTTTACCACCCTACTGATTATTTCCTACCTGACCTGTATGTAGTTTTTTCATATATAATCCTTTGCATATTGTCTCCCCCATTAGGTTGTGAGCTTCTTGAGAGCATGGAGTGCCTTTGCATTTTTTTATAACCCTAACACTTAGCACAGTGACTGTCCTTTAGATGATTATTGACTATCCCTCCATCAGCTTTCTTCTTTCTAGCCAGATCCATGCCAGGCAGCGGTCACCAGGGAATCTGACACACTCAAACATTTAGCAGAGATCCTAACATCTAGAGATGAAGGAAGGTCTTGGAGAGCAGCAACACTAACTGCAGACTACATTTACATCTTCAGTCCTATATGATCAAAAAGGTGTGATGTTGAAATATGCAGCAAAAGTAATTAGTAGGCAAGATGGCGGAGTAGAAAGACTCACCTATGCTAGGTCCGAACCCACAGCCCATAGATTTCCTGTAAAAAGAACTCCTGACAAATTCTGGAGCAGTGGAGGCCGCGCAGCAACACAGTGAAGGAGATTTCCGTTGCAGAGAGC
>JAQQSK010008426.1:0-13517 GCA_028658325.1 Potorous gilbertii
AATTTGACTTTCAAACACAAGAATGAGAAGAAGCATGAAAAAGTAAACAGTAAAGAGAAGTCATAAGGGACTTACCAAAGTTGAACTGTTTACATTCCTACATGGAAAGACAATATTTGTAATTCTTGAAACTTTTCAGTATCTGGGTAGTTGGTAGGATTACACACACACGCACGTGCATGCACACGTACACACATGCACGCACACACACAGAGACAGAGAGTACAGAGTGAATTGAATAGGATGGGATCATAACTTTAAAAAATGAAGGTAAACGGCGAGAGAGAAATGTATTGGGAGGAGAGAGGGAGAAATGGAATGGGGCAAATTGTCTCTTGCAAAAGAGGCAAGCAGGAGACTTTTTAGTGCAGGGAAAAAGAGGAGAGCTGAGGAAAAAAAAACATGAAGTTTACTCTTATCACATTCGACTAAAGCAAGAAATAAAATGCACACTCATTTTGGTATGAAAACATATATTACAATATAAGAAAGTGGTGGAGATGTGGATAAAAAGGGTGGGGGATGATAGAAGGGAGGGTAATGGGAGGAGGGAGCAATTTGATGTCTACACTCTTGGGGAAGGATAGGATCAAAAGAGAATAGAAGCAATGGGGGGCAGGATAGGATGGTGAGAAATATAGTTAGTCTTACACAATATGACTATTATGGAAGTTATTTGCAAAACTACAGAAATATGGCCTATATTGAATTGTCTGTCTTTCCAAAGGGAATGAGTGGGGAGGGGGGGGAGAAGTTGGAACTCAAAGTTTTGGGAATAATTGTTGAGTATTGTTCTTGCTACTAGGAAATAAGAAATACAAGCAATGAGGAATAGAAAGTTATGTGGCCCTACAGGACAAAAGAGAAGATGGGGACAAGGAAAGGGAGGGATGATAGAAGAGAGGGCAGATTGGTGATAGGAGAAATTAGAATGCTCGTGGTATTGGGGTAGGGGTAGGGGATAAATAGGGAGAAAATTTGGAACCCAAAATTTTGTGAAAATGAATGTAAAAAGTTAAATAAATAAATTTGTACTAAAAAAATAAATTTAAAAAAAATCTCCATTATCCTATTGTATGTGATTATCATCTATGTCTTCTCTTCAACTGCCACAGAGTTTTAGACACCATTCTCATTTTCTTCTGACATCAGGAGAGTACTAGTGCAGCAATCACTGCCTGGCACTCTCCCCCCTTATCCCTTGATAAACCTATACTTTCTGTCAATATTACAAGTTCCTGAAAATCTTTTATTCTTATCCTTCTTTAAAGTTCCTCATTAATCAATATTACACCCTGCTCACACTCACCTTTCCCATGTTCTTTGGGTGATATTATTTTTATATTCTTCAGAGAATGTTTTTATTGAAGATTAGCATCTGCTTTCATGGGAAGTGTGGTGCTATTATAGAACTTTGCAATTTCCTGAAGGCAATCTAGGCCTCTTTCTTGAGTCTTTTTACATCTGGGCTGAACATGTAGTCAGTCTAATTACACTCTCTATCCAAGATACACATACTGATGGACAAAGGCGTTTTGTAAGCTGAATAATGGATGTTCAATGTCTGATCTTTCCTGTGTAAATGGTCAGGTCAATATCCTTGAAATGTTTACATATCTTTTCCCAAGGACTCTGCAATGTTCTAAATCTTAATGTAATCAACACAATGTCTTCCATAAACTGGAATATCTTAGGACATCACCATCCATAAGGAATCCCACACTCTGCACGGGCTCTCCAATCTAATAAATATTTATTAAGCACCTAATATGTTTCAGCCATTGTGGTTAGAATACAATTAATTAAAAGGTAGTCTCTGACTTCAAGGAGTTCACAATCTAACAAGGAATAACAATGTAGAACATGAGTCAGGAAAGCAGGAGTTTGGGAGGAACATCAGAGGGTATCCAGCAGAGGTGTATCTTGTTCTGTAGAGCTGAAAGAACTAAACACATAAACAGATGCAAAGTGGAATGAGGCTGAAAATCCAGCATCTGTCTTCCACCCTCTATTTCTCTAGTCAGAGGGGAAAGAGGTTGAAAGATATGGTTAAGACCTGAGTCAGCAGCAGAGTGATGAGATTAGAGGTGATGATCTTAAACTGGAAGAGGCATCTTGTTCCATGGATTTGGAAAAAAAAAGGGCAGAATATTCCAAGGGTAGATCCTTCAAGACAGTGGTAGATACCTTTGGTGAGCGTGCATCTTCCTTTTTTATTACCTATATAATGATGTTGATGAGAGGCTCATCAGATGGGGTTGTTTCTATGTTTACATCTTCAAGAAATCTTAACATTTAAAGGCATTTTTAATGATTTTTTAAGGAGTAATGTAATTTTTAAGGAGGTCATAGGTATGGAATATACATTTGTGAAAAAAGCCTGTAGGATAGAGATTTGATATAGTAATTTATTCATATGGATAGATTGAATATTATTTAGATAATAAATTATAGTGTTATGATTAAAATCAGAAGAGGTCTCTGAGGCCATCAAGTCCAGCCATTTCATTTTACAGATGAAGAAACTGATGCCCAGATAAGTTGAAGGAATTACCTAAGGTAAACACATGGTAAGAATGAGAAGCAGAGTTTGAAAACAGATCCTGTTTCCAAAGCAAATTTTTCCACTCTCTTCTCTACACCACATCAGCCACTCAAATTTTACTAAATATTTGACACTGCTATTTTTGTTCTGTTCAGTGTAGGGTGTATACTAAAGTCACCTAAAATATGATTCCTGTTAAGGCATTGCATAGTATCATGGAACAGGCAAAATCTTGAAGTCAGGATCACCTTTTGGACCCTTCCTAGTTATGTAACCATGGTCAAATCGTCATCAACCCTCTGCACTTCCATTTCCTCATCTGTAAAATGGGAATAATCAAGCCTGTAACACTTATCTTATAGTATTTTTCTGAGGACCAAATGTATGTTAAAATTGTTTCAAACCTGGAAATCACCATGACTGCTTTCTTGAAAGTTAAGAATTTCTACCAAGATCAAGAATGCAACCCAACCATCTTTGAATTCTAGATAAGTCATCAGTTCCTACCCCTAAAGTAAACAATTGCTGGGCTAGGTTTTGGTGTCTTCAAGCCTCCAGGGTAATACAGCCTCAAGAATCCCCATATGGAATTCAATCAGTCCTGTTCTGTGCTTAGCTTCCATTTATGGTATAAATGACTCAGCATCTTGTTCCTATAAATGTTCCTTGGATTCAAAGGGGATGAAAGACATTATCACCCACAATGTGAAAACCCACTGCAGTTTTGTCTTCTATAAGCTCATGCAACCTTTCACAAACTGGAAGGTGTAGATGTGGACAAGTATAGCTTGAAGGATGTGCATAATTTGTGCAGAAATTCAGAGTTTTAAACTCTATTATTATTCCTTGTGATTATGTGTGTACCCCTCATCATTTCATACAGTTACTTTACGTCATTAGGCCATGGGCCCTGCCAGTTGAAGCCTATACAGGATTTTGAGAAACATCTGGAAAAATATCTTTTTATCCGATGTCCTTACCCAGAGTGTTCATTAGGAATATTAGTGTTCAACTCATGATTCTTTTTATTTTCTAAATAGGCTCTTAGATCACCTAAAATTATTCAGGCCAAAAATATAGGAATACCCACATTCTAGGGCATGGAACAGGGATTCTCAATCTTTTTTTTTTTAAATCATGAACCCCTTTGACAGTCTAGAGAGGCCTACAGATTCCACCATAGACTGTTTTCACATGCACAAAATAAAATGCATAGGATTTAAAGGAAACAAATAATATTGAAATATATATATATATATATATATATATATATATACACATATATATGTGTGTGTGTGTGTGCCTATGAATATATATATGTATACATATATCTTTATATATAGATGTCTATCTATTTATCTATCTATCTATCTGTCTGTCTATCTGTCTTCATCAGCCACAACCATACATACATGGAACCATCAGTTACAGTCATTGGAGAAGTTTTGAATTCTATGTTTAAGTTTACTTTCCTTGGTAGTATACTTTCCAGGTCTGTACACATTGATAATGAGGTTGATGCATGCACTGCCAGAGCTAGCTCAGTATTTGATAGGCTCTGAAGAAAAGCATCAGAGAAAAGAGGTATTAGTTTGACAACCAAACTGAAGATCCACAGAGCCATTGTGATTGACTTCTTTGTTATATGCCTGTGAAACCTGGATAGTCTTCCAGCACCATGCCAGGAAACTCAATCGCTTCCATGTGAATTGTCTTAGGAAGATTCTGAAGATCATCTGGCAAGGTAAGGTACCAAACACTGAAATCCTTATTGGAACTAAACTGTTAAGCCCTGGAACTATGCTTCAGAGAGCACAACTCCGAAGGACTGGCCATGTTGTTAAAATGCAAAATGTACTGTCGCAAAAAAAAAAAATATTTTAAGGAGAACTCACATAGAGCAAGCAATCACATGGTGAACAAAAGAAGCAATACAAGTGAACTCTCAAGGTCTCTTTCAAGAACTTTGTAATTGATTGTATCACATGGGAGACAATGGCACTGGATGACTTAGTATGATGTACCCACATCAGAAAAGGTACCACTGGGAGCAGAGGCAAGATGACAGAGTACAAACATACATATACTGCTAGCTCTTCCCCCACACCCCATAAAATACCTGTAAAGAAAGACTCTCAACAAATTCTAGAGCAGCAGAAGCCACAGAACAACAGAGTGGAGGACATTTCCAGACCAGGGTGACCTGAAAAGTCAAAGAGAAACATCGGTCACACCAGACACAGAGCAGAGCCCAGTTCAGCCTTGGCTGCACAGGGCAGCTTGACTCTGGAAGGAGAATATGAATAGTGCTCAGGGGCAGAATATCCAGTCACAATAGCAGTGGTTCACAGATCCCTCAACCCACATGCATCAAAGGTAAATGAGAGGGTTTTTTTAGCTGGCCAAGAAGGCAGAAAGGCAAAGGCCTTCCTACAGCACCAGCCTTAGGCAGTGACTACAGAGGCCACATAAGGCAGGTGGAAACAGTTCCCATAGCAGCCCCTACAGCAGCCCAAATCCATTGTTGGACCTTAAAACACCCTGGGGCAATAAGCAGCTGATTTTTACCTCAGGCCTGTGTAGAGGCCTTGCTGCAACTGATCTTTATTTCACACTGAAAAGCGGCCCTGCTCCCACAGTTTATCTGAATCTTAGCCCCAAGTGCTGGCTTTGAGGAACTGGAGAAAAGATGATTCTGAAAAGGAAACTACTAAGATTCTGGGCACAAAAATGACTTCTGCTCCCAGACCAGTGTACACGTTTGATTGTGCCACTTGGGAGGAACTGGGATCTTACAGACTCTCAGAATATAACTTTCTCTGGACAAAGGACTTGGGAAAATGCCTAAAAAAGGGGAAAAAATAAGACTATAGAATGTTACTTTCCTGGTGAACAGATATATTCTCCAATCCTTTCAGATAAGAAAGAACAATGCTTACCATCAGGGAAAGACATAAAAGTTAAGGCTTCTGTATACCAAATACCCAAAATAAATATTCAATGGGTTCAAGCCATGGAAGAGCTCAAAAAGGATTTTGAAAATGAATTAAGAGAGGTGGAGGAAAAATTGCAAAGAGAAGTAAGAGAGATACAAGAAAATCATGAAAAGTGGGTCAACACTATGCTAAAGGAGACCCACAAAATGTTGAAGAAAATAATACCTTGAAAAATAGGCTAACGCAATTGGCAAAAGAGGTTCAAAAGGTCAATGAGGAAAAGAATGCTTTCTAAAGCAGAATTAGCCAAATGGAAAAGGAGGTTAAAAAGCTCACTGAAGAAAATAGTTCTCTCAAAATTAGAATGGAACAGATGGAAGCCAACGACTTTCTGAGAAACTAAGAAATCACAAAACAAAACCAAAAAAATGAAAAAATGGAAGAGAATGTGAAATATCTCATTGGAAAAACAACTGACCTGGAAAACAGTTCCAGAAGAGACAACTTAAAAATTATGGGACCACCTGAAAGCCATGATCAAAAAAAGAGACTAGACATCATCTTTCATGAAATTATCAAGGAAAACTGCCCTGATATTCTAGAACCACAGGGCAAAATAAGTATTCAAGGAATCCACTGATCACTGCCTGAAAGAGATCCAAAAAGAGAACCTCCTAAGAACATTGTAGCCAAATTTCAGAGTTCCCAGGTCAAGGAGAAAATATTGCAAGCAGCTAGAAAGAAACAATTCCAGTATTGTGGAGAAACAATCAGGATAACACAAGATCTAGAAGTTTCTACATTAAGGGATAGAAGGGTGTGGAATAGGATATTCCAGAAGTCAAAGGAACCAGGTCTAAAACCAAGAATCACCTACCAAGCAAAACTGAGTATAATACTTCAGGGGAAGAAGATGGTCTTTCAATGAAATAGAGGACTTTCAAGCATTCTTGATGAAAAGACCAGAGCTGCAAAGAAAATTTGACTTTCAAACACAAGAATGAGAAGAAGCATGAAAAAGTAAACAGCAAAGAGAAGTCATAAGGGACTTACCAAAGTTGAACTGTTTACATTCCTACCTGGAAAGACAATATTTGTAACTCTTGAAACTTTTTTCAGTATATGGGTAGTTTGTAGGATTACACACACACACACACACACACACACACACACACACACAGAACACTGGGTGAGTCCAATAAGATGGAATCATACCTTAAAAAATGAAATTAAGGGGTTACAGAGAAATATATTGGGAGGAGAAAGAGAGAAATGCAATGGGACAAATTATCTCTCATAAATGAGGTAAGTAACAGATTTTTCAGTGGAGGGAAAATGGGGCTGGTGAGAGAGAAAAAAACATGGAGCTTACTCTCATCACATTCGACTAAAGGAAGGAATAAAATGCACACTCATCTTGGTATGAAATCCTATCTTAAAATACAGGAAAGTGGGGGAGATGGGGATAAGTAGGGTGGGGGGGATGATGGAAGGGAGGGCAATGGGACGAGGGAGCAATTTGAAGTCAACACTCTTGGGGAGGTACAGGATCAAAAGAGGGAATAGAAGCAATGGGGAGCAGGATAGGATGGAGGGAAATATAATTAGTTTTACACAACACGAGTATTATGGAAGTCATTTGTAAAACTACACGGATATAGCCTGCATTGAATTGCTTATCTTCTCAATGGGGATGAGTGGGGAGGGAGGGAGGAAGAGAAGTTGGAACTCAAAGTTTTAGGAACCACATTCGAGTATTGTTCTTACATACAACCAGAAAATGAGAAATACAGGTAATGGAGTATAGAAATTTATCTTGTCCTACAAGACAAAAGAGAAGATGGGGATAAGGAAGATAAGGGAGGGCAGATTGGTGATAGGTGTGATAGGGGTAATTAGAATACTCGGCGTTTTGGAGTGGGGAGAGGGGAAAGATGGGAAGAAAATTTGAAACTCAAAATTTTGTGAAAATAAATGTTGACAACTTAAATAAAAAAAATTACACAAAGGTACTGTTCTCTACGAACGAAGCAGAATTGAAGTAGCTCAAAGGAAATACGGGATGCACAAATTTAGAGTAGCCACCCCAAATGTCCACATGGACTATTTTTCCTGGCCTGTGGTAGAGCATTCCTACGTTGCATTGGTCTGATCAACCACAATTGGGCACACTGAAACTTGATTTTATCGTACTGATGTCCATAGACCTCTAGTATGTGTTGAAGGTCAAATTTGAACTCAAATTTCTTCAACTACAGGTTCAGAGGTCTATGGACTATGAGAAAGAGACAGGGTCACTTATAATCTAGAGGGATGGGAGTCAGAGCATCAGTGAGGGAGGAGAAAGTCTTTCCCATCCTTATTTAGGCATGAAAGAGAATCTTACAGACTATAATTTATACAGGCCCCTAACACATACACACACACATAAATATATGTGTGTGTGTGCTTATGTATGTGTGTATGTATGCATATGTGTACATGTGTATATTCATATATGTGTATTTGTATATATCTATATATATGTATATCTATATATACTTTGTGTATATGTAGATAGAGATAGACAGAAAGACAGATGATAGGTAGATAGATAGATAGATAGATAGTTAGTTAGATAGATAGATAGATAGATAGATAGATGAAATGGTTGGTTGTTGTCTTTTGTTTTCAAAAAGGACCAAAATGACATCAGTACGATAAAATCAAGTTTCAGTGTGCCCAATTGTGGTTGATCAGACCAATGCAACGTAGGAATGCTCTACCACAGGCCAGGAAAAATAGTCCATGTGGACATTTGGGGTGGCTACTCTAAATTTGACCTTCAACACATACTAGCTATGTATTCATGGGTAAGTGACTTAATATCTGTTTGTCTAAGATTTTTCATCCAAAAAATGAAGTAAAAAATTATTTCCCTGAGTTGTAGTAAGGATCAAAGGAGAAAATATTTGCAAAATGCTTTGCAATCCATTAAGTGCTATTTAACTCCTAGTTACTATCGTTGTTATTCATTATAACGTTTCTACCTACAGTCAGCTCTTCAATAGGTACACATGATATCCTGTAGAAGGAAAGTAGATATGTAGTATTTTCTCTATGTGTACATGAAGCCTGAATGCTTTTTATTTAACTATGCTTCTGTATCTCTGTCCTTCTCTGCTTCTGATGTCTGTACCTCTCTGCCTCTGTGCCTATTCCTCTATCTCACTATCCATTTATCTGAGTGCTTTTAAAGGATACCTCCAAGGGCAAGATAAGTACTAACTCAGTAGTCCTCATTGCTTCTGTAAATTTGGAATGATGACAATGTGAAATTCTCCTGAGAAATCTACCAAATAAACTAAAAACAATAAAAATGATAAGAAGGAAAAATAAAAATTCCCTGCAGAAAGCAAATAAATAGCAGAATAACTGAAGACATGAGGGAACAAAGTAGCATATTTAATGAATGGGGAGGAGCCAAGATAGCACAGTAAAGGCCGGAGATTTCTTGATATCTCATCCAAATACCTTTAAAAATGACTCTAAAAAACTCTAGAACGACAGAACTCATAAAACAGAAACCAGTTTCCAGTCTAAGACAACCTGGAAGGTAGACAAGAAGGATCTGTTTCACCAGGCTGAGAGACGAGTGCAGTTCAATCCAGCTCATGCCAGCATAGCCCTGGCCCCAGCAAACCAGAACCAGGCCTTGGAAGTGACTGAAATTGCAGCAATAGTGGTGGTTTCTGAGACTCCGAACCCACAGATGGTAAAGGTGTCAAACAAGTGTTCAGAAGGAGATTATAGGAGTCTCTTTGCTAGCACTCAGAGTGGACTGTGTTCCTTTGACCATACTCAGATCCAGGACCTAGATGGCAGTCCTGGGATGAAGAAAAGTACTAGCATAGTAGAGTTTGTGGCAACAGTGGAAAAGGGACCCTCCCCACAGTCCCAAGGCAGAAAACATTTCTTGTGGTCTGTCACAGACAAGATCACAGGCCAGGAGATGAGTAAACACCTCCCCTTGGTTCATACTAACTTAGAAGAACTGAAAACTGACTGGTCCCTACAAGTATCTCTGTAAACAGCTGAAGGTTGGGATATTTAACACTCCACAGTGAAAGCATAATCTTACAAACTTAACAAAGAGTTAAAAGTCAAGTAATAGGTTGGGGAAATGAGCAAACAAAAAACAACTTCTGTCTATAGAAATTTACTTTGGTGACAAGGAAGATCAAAACATACAATCAGAAGATCACGAAGTCAAAACTCTTACATGCAAAACCTCCAAGAAAAATAAGAATTGTTGTCAGGTAATGGAAAAGCTCAAAAAACATTTTGAAAATCAAGTAAGAGAAGTAAAGGAAACAAATGGGAAGAGAAAGGAAAGCCATGTAAAAAAAGTCATGAAAAACTAATCAATAGTTTGGTAAGGAGACTCAAAAAAAATACTGAATAAAAGAACACCTTTAAAACAGATTGGCCAAATGGTAAAGGAAGTTCAAAGATCCAAGGGGGAGAAGAGTGCCTTAAAAAGTGGATTTGGCCAAATAGAAAAGGAGGTCCAAAAGTTTACTGAAGAAAATAGTCCCTTAAAATTTAGAATGGAGCAAATAGAAACAGTTGCCTTTATGAGAAATCAAGAAATCGTAAAACAAAACCCAAAGAATGAAAAACAGAGGAAAATGTGAAATGTCTTACAGGAAAAATCACTGATCTGAAAAATAGAACCAAAAGAGATCATTTAAAAATTGGGGGGGGGAGGGGCAGAGCCAAGATGGTAGAGTAGGGGGGCGGAGCCAAGATGGCAGAGTAGAAAGACTCACATATGCTAGCTCTGAACCCACAGCCCATGGATTTTCTCTAAAAGAACTTCCAACAAATTCTAGAACAATGGAAGCCGCACAGCAACACAGTGAAGGAGATTGTTATCAATATGTTGATAGTTTCTGATTTTTTTCTACTCTTTTTCTTTAACAATATTCTTTGATACAAGCCTTAGATCTCTGGGAGAGTCAAGAGGAAAATATTCTAGGAGAAATATTGCCAATATAAAACAAAATATATCAATAAAATTAATGTATAAAGAGAAAAATGGAGGAGAGGGAAGTTACAGGTTTAGTGCTATAACAAGAAGTAGAGCAATGTCCAAGGCAAGGAGAGAATATATGAAATATGTCAACACAAACAGTGCAAATTTGTAAAATAATATAGATACTCTAAATATAATTGACTTCTGGGGAAAAAAAAGATGAAAATGTCCTGAATACCGTATTTCAGAATAGGACAAAATAAATTGCCCACAAATATTAGATCCAGATGCTAAATTTCAGATTGTAAAATACACAGGGTATAAAAACAGAAAAGGGTACCAGGTTTAGCCTACTCATAAATATCATTCATAGCTCAAAAGCTATGCAATCAAACAGAAAATATAGCAACCATCCAGGAAAAGAAACAGCTCAGATAAAACAGATAATCAAAATGAACTGAAAGGGTAAAAAATGGAATATAATATGCTAAAAACCAATGAAAATTACTTTATATTTAATAATAATTTATCATGAAAATCTGAGGATAGTCCTAATGGATATTAAGGAACTGATGACTTCTAACTATTCCTCTTAATTAAATAAATGTTTAGGTTTTGAAGTGCAAGTATGGTAAAAAAAAAAAAAAGGACAAGAAACATAAACTAGTTTGAATTGATTTGAATTATCTTGGTGATGATACAGCGCTTATGGTCTGATAAGGGGAAGGAAAGAATTTCACAGTTCACCATTATCTAAATAAGAGAATAAGGTTCAACTTCTGGGTTTGGATCTTTTTTGTTAAGTGCCAAAAACAAGAAGGGGAGATGTGGAGGGAGAAATTAACATTTTTTTTTGTAACTTTGACTCATATATGTGAGTATATTTATAGACGTGGGCCCACATATATCATTATACTTCACTTAGAAGGCTTGCCATGAAATGCCTTGTGCTTATGCCCCCAGTTAGACAATAAAAATCTCTGAACAGGGGAGGAAAGAGTTGACCTCCTTCCTGTATGTTTCCTATTGTACTCTCCTGCCACAAAGGGACCTTAAGCAACATAAGGACAGGTTTAGCAGTGGGTGTTTATGAGAAATAATATTAAATTCAGCAAGTGTATTCTTTAACAGATTACATTAAAGAAACAAAGAAACAGGTAAGCAGAAAGTAAGGATGGGGCAGGGTAGATTCTAAGATTTTTTCAGCTGACTAGTTTCCTTCAGTTTTCTTACTCTAGGAATGAGTGCTTACGGTAAGAAAAAAAAAACCTGCAGGTTAACCCATTCCAACTTGTACTCGTATAAATTGATTCTCACAGTATAAAGAAGTGTCCTGAAGATGTAACAGATTCCAGGACCTACTGCCACGGTAACATTGCTGCTGTGGAAGTATCGCCACCTGTCTTGACCTCCTGCTAAAACTTTCTCTAGTAGTTGAGCATGAAAAATTTCTGCCTTATTTTGTTTGAAAGCTTATCTCCTGTTCACTTTCTCAAACTGGGAGAAACTACACATCTCAGAGGTTTTGTGAACAGTGAGAGGTAGGGTAATCTGCTTGATAGAGACCTGTATTCAAAACCAGAAAGATTTCCTTTCAAGTCGTACCTCTGATACAGACTGATTGTGTAAACCCGAGCAATGAATCTTAGTTGTTCCCAGGGAATGCTTCAGAACAGAAGTACTTAAGCTTTTTAGCCTGAGGACCCTTTTATACTGTTAAAAAGTGTGAAAATATAAAAATTTTTAAAATATTCATATAATTCATCTAAAAAGTAACAAATTTTTACATATTAACAAACAACTTTTTATGAATAGTAGCTATATTTTTTAAATAATACTAAATGAATCTTTACTACTTTTCTTTTGCAAATCTATAATATCTTAAGGAAGACAACTGAATTTTTGAATCTGCTTCTGCATTCAATCTGTTGGGTAATGCTGTTTTGACTGAAACACATGGAAAAAAATTCTTCCCTCCCACAGATACGTTGTTGGAAAAGAGAGGAGGGGGCGTAGCCAAGATGGCGGAGTGAGAGCAACAACTCACTTAAGCTCTCAGACAAACTCCTTCAGGTACCTCCAAAAGGAGAATCTGACCAAAGTTTGGAGGTGCAGAATCCAGTGGGAGACAGAAGGTGACAGGTTTGGAGCTCATGTTAGACTGCAGGATCCATGGGAAAGGTCTGTTCTGTGGGGGTGAGCCCACAGCGCACAGCGCAGCGTGGCCAGCGCAGGGGAGCAGAAGGGACCCAAGAAACCTGAGCTGCGGGCAGAACCAGAGGAGCGGCACCGAGGGCGGGACACAAGCCGAACCCAGTCAGTGAGAGCCACAGAGAGCCAGATATCAGCGCAGCAGCTCCTGAGACCTTCAGCCCAAAGATCAAACTTTGGTAAGTCACCTACTTGAACTTCCGGGAACCAGGATGGCGGAGTGATCAGCAAATGCTCTCTCCTCCCCCCTTGATGACCCTGAAAGAACCATAAAATATTTCCTCAGAAAAATCCCAGATCAGCAGAAACAGCAGAAGGAGGCCAGTCGTCTCATAACACCTGAGACGAGGAAAATAGCTAAGGGGGATTCTTCCTATGGTGGCAGGGGCAAACCAGAAGGACACAGGACCCAGGGCAGGGAAAACTTGCACTAGGACCCAGGCAAGCCTCACCGCCAGAAGAGGAGCCGCAGGAGGGGTGGGAACATGCATTAGAATCTAGGTGTGCCTCAGCTGTTCAGGGGAATCAGAAAGACAATAGGGCAGCTGGGATTACCAGTCCCTGAGCTTGCCTTTGCCTCAGGTCAGCTGAGAAGATATCTCCTGTTACTAGACCACTCCACCCCCATACTTAACAAACTAAACCTAAGGCTGATTGGGGAAACACCAAACAAAAACCTGCTTTTAGCTTTTTCACACATCAGCTCAGCAAAAAGTTCTCTACCATTGGACTGAAAGAACCAGAAGCCACAACACTCAATCAACATCATGAAGGAAAAGCAGAGGGCTGAAAGAACCATAGAATCTTC
>JAQQSK010008427.1:0-13517 GCA_028658325.1 Potorous gilbertii
GGAATGATTTTCTCAAGAAAAGAACCATCTATGGTCTTAGTTTTTTTCCCTTTTCTGGGCATTTTCCCAGCCAGTTACTTGATTTCTAAGAGTCCTCTCTACCCCTGGCCTAGATCCGCCCAGCCAGTGTTTGGGGTCTGAGATTCAAATGCTGCTCCCCAGCCTCGGGGCTTTTGGCGGCAGGCCTTCAATGGGGGCTTATCTGCTGGTTCTCAGATGGGGGCAGGGCTGCCTCTCAGGCTCAGTTCCCTCAGGGGGTTTATACAGAGATCCTTTGTAGTGGAGCTGGGTTGGAGCTCCAGCCCACCCTGGGAGTCTCTGGCCGAGCTGCCTCAGCCTCTGCCGCAGCGGCCGCTTCCCAGGGGGTCCGAGTCCCGGAGATCCCCCGCTTCTCTCTCAGCCTGTCTCTCTCACTGACCTGTGCGTCTGTGGGTGGAGGGACCTTCGCAGCCGTGGGAGATTCAGGTCCCTAACACCTGCTGGGCTCTACTCATTCCTCTCAGTGCCGTGTGGCCAGAGCGGGGGAGGGGAGGATTCCGCAGGACAGGACTCCACTCCCATCTGGGGTACCTTTGCGGTCGGTTTTTCAGGGCTCTCTGCAACAGAAATCTCCTTCCCTGTGTTGCTGAGCGGCTTCCACCGTTCCAGACTTTGTCAGGAGTTCTTTTTACAGGGAATCTATGGGCTGTGGGTTTGGAGCTAGCAAATGTGAGTCTTTCTACTCCGCCATCTTGGCTCCGCCCCTATTTAGCATAATATTAACGATTAGCTTGTCTTCTCAAAGTCTATCCATCATGAGAAACCGAAGACATATTTTCCACAAAAAACAATGGTATAAATAGTGGTTAGAATTTCAGACTACTCAACGAAAGTCTATTTAATCCATAATTTAGCTGAATATCATAAAGGAAGAAGAGAATGACATAGTAAGTGGAATCTGTGAGCAATTGTAATAGCCTTGACCTCCAAACCCCTTCATCAGGGATGTGGGCTAGGCAAGTACTCCAATGGCTAAATAGAAACAACTGAAAAAGTGGATAGTTCCAGTTGTCTTGGGGCTGAGGATAGAGAATGAAGAAGGGAAAAAAGAATGAAGGAAAGAAATATTCCTTAAGAATTAAATGTAACTTGACGCTGAGGCTGGCTCTCTATGCATTATTTCAATCATGCTACATTTCTGAATTACACTGTTGCAAAACAAACAAAGAGGGAATCAGGGAAAACTTAATGAAGAAAACATTTGAGGGGAACTTTTTAAGGATGAGTAGGATTTTGCTATCCTCAACCTTCTCTAGAAAGCATTGTGACCCACAAGATTTGGCCCTGGGACATATTTACCTATCCCTTGACCTTTGGAGACTCATGGGAAATGGAAGAATTGGATATGTCAATCTACCCTACTTTATTATTTTTTTCAAATTGATTTGTTTTCAGTTTTCAACCATCACTTCCATAATTTTTAAATTTTCTCCCCCTCCATCATACTCTATTCCCAAGATGGCATGCAATCCTACATGGGCTCTACACGTACATTCTTTTTAAAAACATTTCACATTAGTCATGTTGCATGGAAGAATTAAAGCAAATGGGAGAAAATATTAGTAAAACTAAACAAAACCAAGCATGACAAAATACAAAATAGTCTGCTTCATTCTGTGTTCTGATTCCATGGTTCTTTCTCTGGATGTGGATGGCATTTTCATCATGAGTCCTTCGGAAATGTTTTAGGTACTTGCCATACTGTGGAGGACTAAGTCTATCAAAAACAGTCCTCCTCACACACTGTGGCTGTTACTGTGTATGGTGTTCACCTAGTTCTACTCACTTCACAGCATCAGTTCATATATGTCCATCCAGGTATTTCTGAAGTTTGCCTGTTCATCATTTCTCATAGCACAATAGAATTCCATTACATTCATACACTACACCTTATTTAGCCTTTGCTCAATTTATGGGCATTCCCTCAATTGCCAGTTTTTGGTCACCACAAAAAGAGCTGCTATAAATATTTTTGTACATATGGGTCCTTTTATCGTTTTTGTGACATCTTTGGGATACAACCCTAAAAGTGGTATTGCTGGGTCAAATTATATGTACATTTTTATAACCCTTTGGGCATAGTTCCAAATTGCTCTCCAGAAAGGCTGGACCAGCTCACAATTCTACCAACAATGAATTTGTGTTCCAATTTTCTCACATCTCCAATATTTATCATTTTCCTGTTTTTTTTTTAGGAAAAACTATCTGTATAATTGATCATATCAACAATACCCTATCCTGTTCTTTCTATGTTATAAAGAGTATCTCTATATGAAGTCCCTCCTCTCTCCTAACACTGCCCCCCACTTTACAGGCCCTCATCACCTCACATATGGAATATTGCAATAGCTTGCTTGTTAGACTCTCTGTCTCAAGTCTCTCACTACACGTCTTTCTTTCACTTGGTTTACCAAACTGACCTGTCTAAAAGTGTATATTGAACTTTATCACCCTGTTACTAATAAACACCAGCAGCTCTCTATTACCTCCAGCATCAAATATAAAATTCTTTGTATGACTTTTCAAGTCCTCCATAGTCTAATTCTTTCCTAGCTTTCCAGTCTTCTTAGAACTTACATGTCTACCTCTTCCTTGAATAATATTCCATCTCTCAAACCTCAGCATTTTCGTCAGCTGCCCAGTGTTTCCCTGTCTCCCATCCCAGCAGTGTTCTCCCCACTCATCTCCAACTCCTGGCTTCCTTTAAGTTGCAGCTAACGTCTCATGTTCTTCAAGAGGGTATTTCCAGTCCTATTTAATCTCAGTGACTTCTCTCTAAGACTAGTCCTCAATTTATCTTCAATACATCATAAGTCTTTGCATATTGATTTCCTCTCTAGATGAACTCCTGAAGAACAGAGATTATATTTAGCCTTTCTTTTTGTTCTTATCACTTAACACAGTATTTTTTACATATTGAGCATTTAATTTAGTCAACTAAAGGAATTTATCAAGAACTTCATCATGTGGCATACGTACAACCTTCTTTATTTTCTCTGCCCCTTTCCCCATATTCCCTGGAGAGTTCTCTTTCATAACCTGAATATATTTTACAAAGAACAACTATACCCTTCTAAAGAAGTTTGATTCATGCTTTCTGGTTCTTCGTACTTGTGCAACTAACAAATCACCAAGCACAAAATCCACATTGAAATACACAATAATGAACAATAATAGCAATTCACAGACACATCAGTGATTTAAAGTGTACAAAGTACTCTCCTAACATCCTCCTGAGGAGGAAAGTCATGTAGATATTGCTACCACCATTTTACAGATGAAGAAACTAAAGTCTTATACCTAGCAAATAGCAGAGCTGAAATTTTAGTGCAGGTTATTTTCCCAGTTTACTTTCCACTAACTATTTTTTTTTCTTCTTCTTCTTCTTCTTCTTCTTCTTCTTCTTCTTCTTCTTCTTCTTCTCCTCCTCCTCCTCCTCCTCCTCCTCCTCCTCCTCCTCCTCCTCCTCCTCCTCCTCTTCTTCTTCTTCTTCTTCTTCTTCTTCTTCTTCTTCCCAGTGTGTCTCTCTCTGTCTCCTTCTCCATAATCCATGGAATATGTAGATATGTATTACCAAAGTCTCTAAACTCCAAACCAGAACCATCCAAAAGCCATATACACTATATTTATCTCAGTTACACATGTGCTTTTGTTCCTTGATCAGAAAACAGGTTATACCCAAATCCTAACACTACTGGCATAATCTTCAGGTAATCATTTAATCTCCTGAGTCTCAGTTTGTTTATCTATAAAATAATGAACTTGGTGAATTTTGAAGTCACTTCTATCTCTATGATTCTTTCAAGAATTTCTCTTGCTCCAACTGTCAGGCATAACCATCTCTCAGGATCTCTCCAGTTCTTAACTTCAAGCTTCAACTCAACTTCAGGTATGAGTTTTTTCTTCTCATCTCTTTCATTTCTGGCTTTTGTCCACTTAAAAGGCTTACTTTATAAAGAAGAACACCATAGCACCAACATATTTGTCATGAACTGGATTTGGATATGTAGAAGCAACAGACTTTCAGATTTAGAAGATACTCTGAGCATCTATACCTCCGCAATTATTTTCATAATCCTTTTTATTTATTTTTAATTTAGCTTATATTTATATGTGAGCATCTTGAATTCCTGCAGTAGTAAAGTACTATCTCACTTTTGTATTTATATACCTGGTACTATTACAGTGTCAGGCATATAGTCAACCAAGAAGCAGAAGAAGAAGAAGAAGAAGAAGAAGATGATGATGATGATGATGAAGGAGAAGAAGAAAGAGAAATAGTGTAAAGTGAACTGGGTTATTAATTGATGTAATCTAATCCCCTATTTTATGTTTTTTTCTCATATTCCATTAAATAAATGAGACCCTAGTAGTAAAATATTTAGCACAGTGCCAGGTCCATATCAGGTTCTTGATAAATGCCTTTTTTCCCCTTTCACACTCATTTATTATAAAATAAATACAAAACACCTCAAATTCATGCTTTCCCCCTCACTATTTGGTCAAGTCCTTCAGCATTTTGTTTTTGAGTATAACCGTGTGTAAAATGGATTTTATGCTTGCATCTAAAGAATGCTATGTAACTTGATATGCTTACATTCAGTTTCACTGAATAGCATTTAAGTATTTTAAAATGACCTGCTAAAGTAGACTTCTACCTCCTTTTGAGTTGGCCCTTACTTCTGCTAGTTGATTTGGTCTATTACATCCTGCAATGCCCTTCAGCAAACTCCCACCTCATACTCCAGTTATGGAAGCCTCTGTTTAACATTTTCATTTAACATTATGATGTTTCTTCCAGATGTTATAAAATAACTTGATGACTTTAGAAAGCTAAAAATGGTTCAGCCACAATTAATTCCCTCCATGAGTTCAATAAAAGGATAGGAAATAAAATCTCTGCATGTTTGAAATGGAAGAGATGAATGTCTCCCTACAAGTAATCAAAGCTGCAATAAGTTACATTCTGTAGGTGGAGAAGTATAGGATGATAATCTATGACATGGACAACTCAAGTCTTTCTTGTTCTATAGTGAAACAATACCATTCAAAGTCCCTAGATTTTACCATATTCTCTATTATGAAATAAAGTAAAATCTTGTTGAAATTATAGAATGTGAAGGCAGTTCAATGAGTTAGAAAGCAACATTTGGAAGAATATTTTAAAGCCAGTATGATTTAATAAACTAGAAAACAGACCAAGAAATCTATGAATGTCACAATTTAACAAGAAACCTTGGTTCATTTTCTATATTTGTTGATTGGCTTGAAATATAGATCAAATTATCATCAGTAAGGTTAGTAAATGAACATGTGATAATACTAGTAGAGGGATTTCCCAGATGGGGAAACTGAAACTCCTTCTACTGATATAGAGGCTCTTATTTTTTTTCTGCAAATTACAATTCTAGAAATTTTACCTAGATCATTGAGAATTTATGTGACTTGCCTATGTGTCAGTGCTGGAACTTGAACTCAGGTTTTCCTGGCTTTGAGACTGTTACAATATGGTTCTTGCTGTTCCGACTCTTCGTGACTTCATTTGGGATTTTTTAGGCAAAGATACTGGAGTTGTTTGCTAATTCCTTTTCCAGCTTATTTTACAGATGTGAAAACTGAAGCAAACGGGATTAAGTGACTTGCCCAGGGTCATTCTGCTAGAACATGTCTAAGGCAAAATTTGAATACATGTCTTCCTGATTCCAGGTTCAGTTCTCTATTCCCTGTGCCACCACGATACCTCTCTATTAATAAGTTTCCTAAGTAAATAAATAATTTATATAATTATCCAATTATATAAAATATGTAGGCCTTACTCCCAGAGAAGAACACACTTGATGAAAAATTTTGATATATTCTTCCACAAAGAAATAGTTTTAATACTCTCTGAAGTCATCAGCTATTTCAGATATTGTCATTTAGATTAATTTTTTAAATTGTAACAATCACAGAAAGTATACTAAAATGATTGTTTAATGTTCATTTTCACATTGTCTCTAAGATGTAGTGGTTGTCAATGTTCATTTTCACATTGTCTCTAAGATGTAGTGGTTGTCACCAGAGAACAGATAAAACACTGTATTTCACTGCATTATCATTGAAGATTTTATGCCAAAATTTTTTTCCAAAAAGATAAGGTGAAACCATTAAGTGAAGTTTAAAAAAATTGTCCCAATATCACTCGACTTTTAGTTTCTGCCAGTCTCATACCAACTTCTCACTCATGGAAAATTGTCTTTCCTTGGTTCTCTTTCACTAGTCAGTGAACACCGTCACTTTCAGCTTGAAGTCTGCAGAACAGTTTTTATATTTACCCATAATTAGAAAGAAATATTTCGTACATTAGTGTATCAGTGGCAGATGAACTATATAGTTTAGCTAGTGTGAGAAGAAGTAAGTCTTACCATATGACATGACGTACTCAGGGTAGCTTTGCCTAACTTTCCCCCTTCTCTTGTACCCATGGCTCTTCATTGAGTTGAGTGACAATGCCATTACTATTGCAGCACTCTAAACAAATCACTCAAGTCAGCTTTGAGAAACATTCTGAGAATGCATATGCCTGAGAATTCTTGGCTGCGGATCACAATGCACAAGAGATAAATGCATATCTGTATACCACTGGCGAATAGATTGCTTCTCTCTTTATCTTTTAAGTGGAGTGAGGAAAAGAATTATACTATTCAATGATCACATGATGAAAGGTTATAAACCAATTTGGGGACTGGAAAAAACAGGGTACAATGATTATCCTATGGTATTGATTATGAAATGAAATATGGTAATCTTATGAAAAATCCAAATCAATGAGATCAAATGCAATAATATTTTTAGAGAACTTAGCATAGAGCCTGACACATAGTGGCAGTTGCATAAAATCTTCTTTCCTTACTTTCCCTTATCTACTCAAAAAATTTTAAAATTGTCTCAGAATTTAGTTGTATCAAATACAGCTTGAAATTACTGGGAAACCTTTTGCTATTGTTTTCCTTAAAAAGGGACCCATATTCTAATAGTAATTGTTCAAAAAAAGGATTTTATTTCTCTTACATTTATTTTGATAGATACAGGTTATCTTACATATAAATCATGTTGTTTTTTTTTTTAATTTCACTAAAGAAAAAACTAAGATAGTTTGAATACTATTCCATTCTAACACAAAGTAGTAAGAGACCAAAACATGTGACCAATTCCAGATGTTTAATAACTAATTCAGGTTTAAAGGATACAGTCCAGGGGTCTTAAAACCTGGCAAATCCAAGCCACCATGTGAGATGGAATTTTTATATGCATTTTCTTCTGACCGTTCTCATTACCTCAGGAGCTATATGACAAATTCAGTGAAGGGAGTCAAGCAATGTTTCCTAGAATCCAGTCAAACTACTATAAAGGTTGAAGCAGAAGGTGAATGTTCCATAGGAAATAGTATGATGATGGGTCATTTTATGGAAGGAAAGGGACTAGCCTATCCATTCTTATTTCTTCCCTAATTTCTACAGAAAGGAATTGCATTTCTCCAAGCTCCCCAGGGAATCAGGCTGATGTTATAGATACTTTGAGATAAGGTTTGACCACTCCCATCCCCTCCAACCTTTGCCTACCCAACTGCCCACAGCACCTTGGAATTCAATGCCAGTTCTTACGTAAATCCTTTCCCAAATTCCCTTAGCTACTATATAGTCTCCTTTTTCTCTACAATCTTCCTACATTAGAATGTAAGCTTCTTGACAAAATGGACCATCATTGTTTTTACTTATATCTGTATTCTGTGTTAAGCATTTAATAAATGGTCTATATAACCTTATCTGTAATAATATGTGTATATAATCATATAGGTATATATCATTTCCCCATCCCCTGGTAGATTGTAAATTCCATGAGGGAAAAGACAGGCTTGATACTTTGTTTGTATCCCCAGCATTACCACAAATTCTGGTATATAAAAGGTACTTAATAAATGTTTGTTGATTGGTTAGTGAATCTTGCTCCCCTGTCTTCTCAGGGACTTGTCTCACTCACTAAACCTTCAAAAGTATGTGGATCACTGCAAGAATACAAGGTGTGGTGGAGGAGATCATGAATGACGGTGATAGTAATCTCTATAATGAAGCAGGGGAAAACATATACTCCTCTGAGGTTAGAATCATACTTCTCTTCTCCTCTGCCCAAGATGCCAATGACTTTAACAAAACCAACTTATACCACTCTAGTTATAGCTGTGAGAACTACCAGATTTTTTTGCTTGTCTTTATTTACCTATTCAAACAACCCAATCAAGGAACAAAAGAAATCCTGATTGAGCTAAGGGATTTTTCTAGAACATACATACATACATATATACTTACATACCGTCACATACATATACGTACAAATACACACACATATATGCATATAGATACACATACGTACATATATATGATCCATACTCACTCAGTTTCTTTAAATGGCTACATCAATTAAATGTCTCAGATTTTAATACTTGGCAAGATTATAACAGAAGTGAAAAACCTCCAAAATTAAGACAGAATTCCAAGCCTCATGGACAAAAAAGTCAGAACAAAATTTCCACTTTGTAGTGAAGAAAAATATCTAGGAAAAATGATGTAACAGGAAGCACTCCAACATTCACAGAGGACCCTGCTATCCCAGTTCTTAGATCTGCATCATAAAAGGAAAGCAACTTTAAAGGTGCTAACCATCACTTTAATCAAGCACATATATCATTCACCTAGTTCAGGGGAGTCAGCACCCTGAACTTCAAAGAAAATACAGACAAATCAAAGATCAACAGACATGGCTTCCTCTGCCTGACTATCAACAGACAGGTCCAACTGTCTGACCATAGTTACCAGAGAGAGGAGCACCAATACCTGGGTTTTCAAAGCCTGGGGGCTACTTAGTGGTTTCCCAGAGTACTCTTCTGGGCAAAAAACACTTCCACTAAGTCTCAAAGTGAAACCTCAACTCAGAGTATTTATAAATTTTTTAGAGCCAGAGGGCATCCCAACACTTGAGAACAAGTGCCTCATTAACAAAAGGCTTGGGTCTTCCCACAAATCTTTCCTAATCAAACTACCCATAATGGGCAGGTCCATTAATTGGTGGGGAAGACCTTTAATCACATTAAAATAATTAACAAGATAAATACATATACTGTTTCTAGTTAAGGAAATTCTTGTTTCTTTATTTTACTCCTAGGAAAGACTCTTGATTGATAAAGGCAAGATTCAGTTGAAGGCACTTGTTTATACTAAAACAAAAACAGCAAAAGATCCTATTTTCTTGCCATCACAAATGGACAGAACTTTCTAGTATTAAAAATATCACCCCATATTTCCTCCATTTTGTTAATCAAATATATATTTCCTTATTTTTTCTTGTGATTACCAAAAGAATACCAGATCGTAAGTACTACATAAATCCTAAAGACAGGTAAACCTTTAGCAAATGAAAGGCAAATACAAGAACAAGATTTCATATCTTTTACCCTTTCCATATGTCTGAGTATTTCTAATTCAATTTTTAATTTAATTTTTAAAATTTATTTATTTAAGTTTTCAACATACATTTTCACAAAATTTTGGGTTCCAAATTTTCTCCCCATTTCTCCACTACCCCCACCCCTACACACCAAACATTCTAATTACCCCTATCATCAATCTATCCTCCCTTCTAACATCCCTCCCTTCCCTTATCCCCATCTTCTCTTTTGTTCTGTAGGACAAGACAAATTTCTATACCCTGTATTTCTTATTTCCTAGTTGCAAGAACAATACTCAACAGTTGTTCCTAAAACTTTGAGTTCCAACTTATCCCCATTCCTCCCTCCCCACTCATTCACTTTGGGAAGCCAAACAATTCAATATAGACCATATCTGTGTAGTTTTGCAAATGACTTCCATAATAGTCATGTTGTATAAGACTAACTATATTTCCCTCCATCCTATCCTGCCCCCCCATCTTTTCTATTCCCTTTTTTGATCCTATCCCTCCCCCTCCCATTGCCCTCCCTTACATTGTGCCCCCCGACCCTGCTTATCCCTTTCTCCCCAACTATCCTGTATTGTACGATAGATTTTCATACCAAAATGAGTGTGCATTTTATTCCGTTCTTTAGTCAAATGTGATGAGAGTAAACTTCATGTTTTTTCTCTCACCTCCCCGCTTTTTCCCTCCATTTAAAAGTTTTTTACTTGCCTCTTTTATGAGAGATAACTTGCCCCATACATTTCTCCCTTTCTCCCCCCAATATATTTCTCTCTCACTGCTTAATTTCATTATTTAAAGATATGATCCCATCCTATTCAATTCACCCTGTGCTCTCTGTCGCTCTTTCTATGTCTATGTGTGTGTGTGTGTGTAATTCCACCAGCTACACAGATACTGAAACAAGTTTCAAGAGTTACAAATATTGTCTTTTGCTATTAGAATGTAAATAGTTCAACTTTAGTAAGTCCCTTATGACTTCTCTTTGCTGTTTACCTTTTCATGCTTCTCTTGATTCTTATGTTTGAAAGTCAAATTTTCTTTTCAGTTCTGGTCTTTTCATCAAGAATACTTAAAAGTCCTCTACTTCATTAAAATACCATTTTTTTCCCTGATGTATTATACTCAGTTTTGCTGGGTAGGTGATTCTTGGTTTTAGTCCTAGTTCCTTTGACTTCTGGAATTTCCTATTCCACTCCCTTTGATCCCTTACTGTAGAAGCTGCTAGATCATGTGTTATCCTGAATGTACTTCCACAATACCTGAATTGTTTCTGTCTAGCTGTTTGCAATATTTTCTCCTTGACCAAGAAACTCTGGAATTTGGCCACAATGTGCCTAAGAGTTTCTCTTTTTGGATCTCTTTCAGGAGGTGATCAATGGATTCTTTCAATACTTATTTTGCCCTCTGGTTTGAGAATATTAGGGCAGTCTTCCTTGATAATTTCATGAAAGATGATGTCTGGGCTGTTTTTTTTTATCAAGGTTTTCAGGTAGTCCCATAATTTTTAAATTGTCTCTCCTGGATCTATTTTCCAGGTCATGTTTTTTTCCAATGAGATATTTCACATTATCTTCCATTTTTCTCATTCTTTTGGTTTTGCTTTGTGATTTCTTGGTTTCTCATAAAGTCATTAGCCTCCATCTGTTCCATTCTGATTTTTAAAGAACTATTTTCTTCGGTGAGCTTTTGAATCTCCTTTTCCATTTGACTAATTTTGCTTTTGAAAACATTCTTCTCCTCATTGGTTTTTTGAACCTCTTTTGCCAATTGAGTTAGTCTATTTTTCAAGGTGTTGCTTTCTTCAGCATTTTTTTTGGATCTCCTTTATCAAGGTGTTGACCTGCTTTCCGTGGTTTTCTTGCATCTCGCTTATTACTCTTCCCAATTTTTGCTCTATTTCTCGACTGATTTTCAAAATCCTTTCTGAGCTCTTCCATGGCCTGAGTCCATTGAATATTTATTTTGGATGTTTGGGATACAGAAGCCTTGACTTTTATGTCTTTCCCTGATAGGAAGCATTGTTCTTCCTCATCCAAAAGGATGGGAGAAAATATCTGTTCACCAAGAAAGTAACCTTCTACAATCTTATTTTTTTCCCTTTTTTGGGCATTTTTTCCCAACCAGTTACATGACTTTTGGGTCCTTTGTCAAGATTAGCCTATATTCTGGGAATCTGTAGGATCTCACTTCCTCCAAGGTGGCATAATCAAGTGTGTACTGGTGTGGGCACAGAAAGGTATTTTTGTGCCCAGAATTTTAGCAGGGTTTCCTCTCCACAGTCACCTGACCTCCAATTCCACCAAGTCAGCAGTGGGGGCTGATTTTCAGATAAGTTGGATGGACAGGGCCACCATTCAGTGTGAGACAAAGACCATCTCCTCAGTGCCCCCAGGGTTTTTACAATCCAACAATGGATCAAGCTGTTGTGCCTGTGAGGTGGCCTGTCCAGTGACTGCCTGCTGCCGGAGCTATGGGAAACCCCTTCTCCCTTCCTGGCCAGCTGAAAAAACCCCATCACTGACCTTTGGTACCTGTGGGTTGAGGGATCTGGGAACTGCTGCTGGGATTGGGGATTCTGCAACTGGAGATTCCGCCCCCAAGGTCTGTTTGCAAGCTTCTACCTGCAGCCAAGGCTGGGCTGGGCTCTGTGCTCTGCTCCATGTCAGGTGCAACAGATGTTCCCCATGGGTTTTTCAGGTCACCCTGGGCTGGAAATCTCCTCCACTCTGTTGTTCTCCACTTCTGCTGCTCCAGAATTTGTTGAGAGTTTCTTTCTGCAGCTATTTTATGGCCTGTGTGGGGAGAGCCTACGCAGGTGTCCTGAATATTTCTGAGACTACAAACAAAACAAAAATTAAATTGCATCTGAACCTTCATTTCCTGCTCTGCAAAATAGGATGACTAAAAAAGGACAATCTCCAGAGAAATAAGATGCAGCATTATATAATAGGAAGGACACTAGATTTGTGTACAAAGGACCTGAGTTTGAATCTCAGCTCTGTCCCAATGTGATGTTGGAAAAATTCATTGAACATAAAAGAGCCTCATGTTTCTTATCTGTAATATAAGACTGTTAGACAAGTTAATCTTTTATATCACCTCTAGCACTAAATCTTTGATTGTTTTGTTTGAGTTCCTTTTTAATTAAAATTCTCTCTCTAACAGCGAGAATTGACCCTTGGGGAAACTTCTAAAATAATGGTATTATCTTTGATACTTTTTGTACTTAATTTCATGGTTGCTGGCTTCTCCCAGAACCCACTCAATTTTACCTCCCCAAGAATCGGTCAATCAATCAACAAATATTTATTAAGTTCCAAGCACTATGCAAGATATTGGTGGTACAAAGGCAAAACTAACACTCTCCCTGCCCTCAAGTAGTTTACATTCTGTTAGGAGACCCAACATAGGGTGATAGAATCATAGATCTAGACAAATGTGCAACCTGAGAGGTAACATGATCCAAGTCTCTCATTTCGCAAGAAAAAGAAGCTTAGGATGAAAAATGTGATAATATCCATGCATAAGTGAGTATAAAATATATACACAATAAATATAAAGTAGTTTGGTAACTGAGTTAGAAAGACCAAGAAAGACCTCTTATGGAATGTGGCACTTTTTATTTTAAAGAAAGCTAAGGATTTTAAGAGGTAGAAGTTAAGAGAGAGCACATTTCAGGCATGGGGTACAACTTGTGCAAAAGCATGGAAATGTGACAAGGTAGATAATTGTGACAGGGAGATCACTTAGGAAGTCACTATAATAATTCAGTAAAGTGATGATGAGGGACTGAACTAAGGTGTTGGCTCCATGAATGGAGAGAAAGTCATGTTTTGAAAGTAAAATTGACAGGATGTCAAAATGTATTGGATATGGGGAAGGGTAACGGAGGACAAGATGTCAAGGGTGATTTCTTTTTTTTTTTTTTTCTTTTCTTTTTTTTTTTTTTTTTTAAATAAATTTATTTATTTAACTTTTTACATTCATTT
>JAQQSK010008428.1:0-13517 GCA_028658325.1 Potorous gilbertii
AAAGTTATGTGGCCCTACAGGACAAAAGAGAAGATGGGGACAAGAGAAGGGAGGAATGATAGAAGAGAGGGCAGATTGGTGATAAGGGAAATTAGAATGCTCAGTGTACTGGGGTGGGGGAGGGGACAAATGGGGAGAAAATTTAGAACTCAAAATTTTGTGAAAATGAATGTAAAAAGTTAAATAAATTTATATTTAAAAAAATTAATAAAAGTAAAAATAAATAAATAAGGGATGAGTGGGGAGGGAGGGAGAGAATATGGAACTCAAAGCTTTAATAATGAATATTAAAAATTGTTTTAGCATGTAACTGGAAATTAAGAGACATAGGCAATGGAGTATAGAAATCTATTTTGCCCTACAGGAAAATACAGGGGAAAGAGCATGGAAGAAGGGTGGCTAATAGAAGCGAGGACAGACTGGAAGAAGGGGTGGATGGGTGTAATAGTAATTTAAAATAGAAAGATCTTTCTCATTAATTAATAGACCCACATGATCTGCTTAAATCTCCTGGAAGCCTGGGTCTCATGTGGTGGGAGAAGTTTGCTGAAGAGGCAGAATAGGAAGGGTAGAGCAGAAACAGGAGGAAGCAAGAGAGTGGGGTCAGACAGAGGGGAAAGAACACAGGTCAGTTGACACAGGTCCAACTGACACACTGACAGTTGATGGTGAGAAGGCCCTGGCTGAGGGAGGAAAGGTTTGAGAATGGCTTTGCCCTCTGCTGTGATCATGTTCATTAACTTCTTTGTCATCATGACAGATTTTGCTTTCTGGTTCTGGGATCTGGCTTTCTGGTGTTTAAATAAATGTTTTCCTCCTGCCTTCTATATGGAGAATCTTTTATATTTTGCAATTGAGAACTATACTGGCATATTCCTAGTCACCACTAGTGCTGTGAATATTGCCTTGGCGATACAATGGTGTGCATACTGTCCTGGGGTGCTGATGGGGAAAGATGGAGAGAAAATTTTGAATTCATATTCTTGTGGAAGTGAATGTTGAGAACTGAAAAATAAATAAATTATATATTTTTAAAAAATGTACATGCCCTTTGACTCAGTAATACCACTTCTAGGTCTGTATCTCAAAGGGATCATAAAAACGGGGAAAGGACCCACATGTACAAAAATATTTATAACAGCCTCTTTTTGTGATGGCAAAGAACCGTAAATTGAGGAGATGTCCTTCAAATGGGGAATGGCTGAGTAAGTTGTGGTATATGAATGTAATACTATTGTTCCATAGGAAATGATGAGTGGGCAGATTTCAGAGAAACCTGGTAAGCAAACTGATGCTAAGTGAGGTGAGTAGAACTAAGAGAACATTATGCACAGTAACAGTCACATTGTGTGATGACCAGCTTTGATAGACTTAACTCTTCTCAGTAGTGCAATGATTTTAAACTCCAAAAGACTCATGATGGAAAGTGTTAGTTACATCTAGATAGAGAACTATGGAGTCTGAATGCAGATTAAAACATGCTATTTTCTCTTTTTTTTCTTTCTCGCGGTTTTTCCCTTTTGCTCTGATTCTTCTTTCACAACATAACTAATGTGGAAATATGTTTAATATGATTGGAAATGTATAGCCTATATCAAATTGCATGCCATTTGGAGAGGAGACAGGGGAGAGAGGTGGAAATTTTAGAACTCAAAATCTTATAAAAGTGAATGCTGAAAACTAAAGACAACTAAGTCATTTTTTTATTAAAAAATATAGCATTCCCCTTGCCCTATTTGTCCCCAGGGGATAGAACTAGGAACCTTAACTGTAGAGAAGCAAAATTACACTTGAAGTAACTTGAAAATATTTAAACAATTAGTGCTATCCTAAAGTGGACTAGGCTTACTCTTAAGATAATGAGCTCACCCTAATCTGGAATCTTTAAGGGAAGAGGATAAACCCTTGTTGTGTGGACAGGATCTTGTGTCAGGTATGGGCTTCTGAGGTTTACCACAATTCTAAAATTCTATGCTTCTCTGATGCTCCCATTTTCTCAGTTCATGCTGATGATATCAGATAAATATTAGAAGGAAAGCACTGAAGCCTAGGATGTCAGAGTAGCAAGAGACTTAAGAGGAGACCTAGTCTAACTACCTTATTTTACTTTTGACTGTTTTAAAGAATAATCAATAAAACTAGTGGTAGAGCCAAGAAAAGGTCAGGGTGAGATATTTTTCTGCCCTAAGAAAACTTAAGAGATCAACAAGAGAAATCTTGTGATTCTGGAGTGGAGGACTGTTTGGAGCCCAAAAATGTCAACCACAACAGTGACTGCTGTAGCAGCTTCAGGAGCTCTTGGCCCAGAGATGGTAAGGGAGTCAAACAACTGGTCAGAAAGAGATTACAGGGGACCCTTTGCTGACACTGGGTACAGATTGACAGATCAATCTATTGCCCATACACATTTCAGGGTTGCAGTTTCTGGGTGGAGAAGAGAACTGATGTTTGGTTACAAGGGAATAAGGGCCATGGTTGCAGTTCTGAAGCCAAGAGGAGCAGTAGTACTTGAAGTTACAGGGAACTGAGGCCCCTTTCTGGGTAACAACTAGATCATAGAACAAGAAAGCAGTAACCATACCTCTCCTAGGATCACACCACCTTACAATCACCAAAAATTTGAAGATTTCCAGAATTAACTCTGAAAACAGCAGCACATAAAAGCCTGACACTTGGGATAGTACTTCCTCATCACCAGATGAGAAGAGTCCATCTTTAACATAAAGTACAAAGTCAAGAAATAGACTGGGAAAATGAGCAAATAACAGGAAAGAATTTAACCACAAAAAGATACTTTGATGGCAGGGAAGATCAAGACATAAACTCAGAAGAAAAAAAAAATGTGAAAACAGGTATAAGCAAAGCCTCAAAGAAAAATGCTAATTGGATTCAATTCCCAAAAAGAATATCTGGAATAATTAAAGAGATAAGGATGGTATGGGATTAAAATGGGAAGAGAAATAAGAGTGGTGCAAGAAAATTATGAAAAGAGAATTAACAGCTTAACAAAAGAGGTTGAAAAAATACTGAAGAAAATCTCACCTTTAAAAATAGAATTGACATAATAATAAAAGAGGTGCAGAAATGTACTGAAGAAAAGAACTCCTTAAACAAATAGAATTGGTCAGGTAGAAAAAAGAAACATTAAAGTTTACTGATGAAAACAATTCCTTAAAAATTAGAACAGGGGCAAGTGAAAACTAAAGACTCTATGAGATGTCAAGAAATACTCAAAATGAAAAAATAGAAGAAAATGGGAATTTTCTCATTGGAAAAACAACTGACCTGGGAAATAAATTGAGGAGAAATAATTTAAGAATTATTAATCTACTTGAAAGCCACGACCAGAAAAAGAGTCAAGATATTGTATTTCAAGAAATTATACAGGAAAAATGACCCAGTATTTTAGATACAGTGAGCAAAATAGAAATTGAAAGAATCCAACAATCAATTACCTCCTGAAAGAGAAAACAAAATGAAAGCTTCCAGGGATATTATTGCCAAATTCCAGAACTCCCAGGTTAAGAACAAAATATTGCAAGCATCCCAAAGGAAATCATTCAAATATTACATGAAACCAGAGTCTGTATCATACAGGATTTAACAAATTTTCACATGAAAGGAGCAGAGGACTTAAAATATAATATTCTGGAAGATAAAGGAGCTAGGATTACAACCAAGAATAACCTACCCAGAAAAACTGAGTATAGTCCTTCAAGGAAAAAATTTGATGTTTAATGAAATAGAGGATTTTTAATCATTCCTGATGAAAATAACAGGGCTGAATAGAAAACTGGCCATGCAAACACAAGATTTAATAGGAGCATAAAAATGTAAACATGAAAAAGGAATCATAGGGACTTAATATATGCAAACCGTTTACATTCCTGTATAGAAAGATGATACATGTAACTCCTAAGAACTTTATTATTATTAGAGCAGTTAGAAAGAATATACATAGAAAGATAGCATGAGGGTGAGTTGACTATAATATGATGCTCTCAGAAAAAAGAAAGAAAGGGTGAGAAAGAGGGATGCACTAGGAGAAGTGGAGGAGAGGTAGACTGAGGAAGAGTACCACACATAAAAGACGCATACAAGAAAGAACCTTTAAAATGAGGGATGGGGAGGAAGAGGAGGCGGGCACTACTTGAACATCATTCTCATTGGAACTAGTTCAAAGAGGGAATGATATTTACACTCAGCTGAGTATAGAAATAGTTCTTACCCAACAAGGAAGGAGGAGGAGAAGGAGATAAGAGAACAGAGGGTAATAGAAGGGATTAAGGGAGACAGTGGTCAGAAGTAAAACAGACTTTTGAGGAGGGACAGGGTTAAAAAAAAGAGATAAAAAGGATAAATAGGAAAAAATAGTAAGGAGGGAAATACAATTAGTAATCATAAATGTGAATGGGAATAGGATGAACTTGCCCATAAAGCGGAAGCTGGTAGCAGAACGGCAGAGAAACCAGATAAAACAGAAATATACACACAGTAAAAATAAGGGAATCTATTGTGCTTAATTCACATGATGTTTAAAAAAACGAGCAGAGCAGCAATCACGATCTCAGAAAAAGCAAACGTAACAATAGACCTAATTAAAGTGAATAGCAGGGAAACCATATCTTGCTAAAAAAAAAAAAAAGAAAGAAAAGAAAAGAAAAAGAAAAAAGTTCTATTTTTTCCTGTTTTCCTTTTATCTCTTTTTTTTTACCCTGTCCCACCTCAAAAGTCTGTTTTACTTCTGACCACTGTCTCCCTTAATCCCTTCTATTACACTCTATTCTTTTATCCCCTTCTCCTCCTCCTTCCTTGTTGGGTCAGGTCTATTTCTATACTTAATTGAGTGTATATGTCATTCCCTCTTTGAATCAATTCTAGTGAGAATGACGTTCAAGTAGTGCCCGCCTCCTCTTCCTCCCCATCCCTCATTTTAAAGGTTCTTTCTTATATGCATCTTTTATGTGTGGTACTCTTCCTCCGTCTAGACCATGAAATAATATAAGTACTGAACATATATGTGCCAAATGGCATAGCATCCAAATTCTTAAAAAGCAAGTTAAATGAGTTACGGTAGGAGAAAACAAAGTAAAACTATACCAGTGTGGGACCGCAACTTTCCCCTCTCTGAACCAAGTAAATCTAACCATAAAGTAAATAAGCAAGAAGTTGAGAAGATGAATAGCATTTCAGAAAAGTTAGCTATGACATACCTCTGGGGAAAATTGAATGGGAATAGAAAGCAGTATACCTTTTTCTCAGTTGTATATGACACCTTCACAAAAATTGTGTTTTAGGACATAAAAACTCCTAAACAAATGCCAAAAAGCAGAAATATTAAATGCATCCTTTTCGGGCCATGATGTAATAACAGCTGCCTTCAATAAAGGGCTGTGAAAACAGATTAAAAATTAACTGGAAACTAAATAATTTGACCCTAAAGAATGAATGGGTCAAAGAACAAATTAAAGAAACAATAATCTCTTTAAAGAGAATGACAGCAACGAAATAACATACCAATATGCAGTCAAAGTAGTACTTAGGGGAAGTTTTGTAACTCTAAAGGCAAAGAACAATAAAACAGAAAAAACAGATCAATGAATTGGGCATGAAAATATGTTAAAAATCCCCAATTAAATGTCCAAGTGGAAATACTGAAAATCAAATGAGATATTAATAAAAATTAATAAAATTAATCAAAAAAACCTGTTGAACCAGGAGCTGGTTTTATGAAAAAATCAATAAAATAGAAAAATCATTGGTTAATTTAATTTTTTAAAAGAAAGAAAAAACCCAAGAAATTACCAGTATCAAAAATCAAAAGGGTTCATGAACCACCAATGAAGATTAAATTAAAGCAATAATTAGGTACTATTTTGCCCAATTATATTCCAATAAATCTGACAATCTAAGTGCAATGGATGAATATTTATAAAAGCATAAATTTCTCAGATTAACCTAAGAGGAAATAGCAAACACAAATAATCCTATCTTAGAAAAAGAAATTGAATGAGGCATTAATGAGCTCCCTAATAAAAAAATTCTCAGGATCAGACGGATTTGCAAATGAATTATAGGAAACATTAAAAGAACAATTAATTCTCATACCATAAAAATTATTTGTAAAAAATAGGCAAAGAAGGAGTCCTGCCAAATTCCTTTTATAACACAAATATGAGTTTGATACCTAAACCAGGCAGAATAAAACCAAAGACAAATTTCCCTAAAGATTATTGATGCAAAAGTTTTACAAAACAGCAATATATCACAAAGATTAGGTGGGTTTTTTTTTTATCAGGAGTGTAGGTAGAGTTCAACATTAGGAAAATTATCAACTAGGTGGTGCAGAGGATAGAGTGTCTGGTCTGAGGTCAGGAAGACTCTTTCCGAGTTCAAATATGGCCTCAGACTTTTTACTAGCTGTGTGACCCTTAGGCAAGTCACTTAACCTTGTTTGCTTCAGTTTTCTCATATGTCAAATGAACTGGAAAAGGAAATGGCCAACTCCTCTGATATCTTGCCCAAGAAAACTCCAAATAGAGTCATGAAGAGTGGAACACTACTAAAATGACCAAATAACACCAATCAGCATAATTGACCATATCAATAACATAAACAACAAAAAAAATCATATGATTATCTCAATAGATGAAGAAAAATTTTTTTTGGATAAAATACAATTCATCCTTAACATGAGAAAGCATAGGAATAAGTGGATCTTTCCTTAATCATTATCTCTAATGGGCATAAGCGAGATACCTTCCCAATAAAATCAGTGATTAAGCAAGAATGTCCTTTAACACTATTATTATTCAATGTTGCACTAGTAATGCTAGCTATAGTACTAAGACAATTTCTTTTTAGAAATTGAAGAAATTAGGTTAGGCAATGAGTAAACAGAGTTATCTCTTTGCAGACAATATGATGGTGTATTTAGAGAACCTTAGAGAATAAACTAAAAAACAAGTTAGAAAATTAATAACTTTAACAAAGTCACAAGATATAAAATAAACTCACATATATCATCAACATTTCTATGTATTGCCAACAAAGTCCAGTAGGAAGAGATAGAAAGAAAAATTCAATTTAAACTCAATTTAAAACAGTATAAAATATTTGGGAGTCTACCTTTCAAGACAAACCCTGGACCTATATAAATACAATTACAAAATATTTCATACAAATAAAGACAGATCTAAAGCAATTGGAGAAATATTAATTGTTCATGGGTAGGCCAAGCTAATGTAATAAAAATGATGGTTCTACCCAAATTAATTTATTTATTCAGTACCATACCAATCAAACTATCAAAGAATTATTTTATAGAACTAGAAAAATAGTAACAAAATTCAATTTAAAGTGTAAAAGATCAAGAATATAAAAAGAATCAATTAAAATGCAAAGAAAGGCAATCTAGCAGTATAAAATTTCAAACTATATTAAAAGGTGGTATTTATCAAATTAATCTGGCAATGACTGAGAAATAGAATGGTGGATTAGACAAATAGATTAACTACATAATACACAGTTGTAAATTGTCTATAGTAAACTACTATTTGATAAACCAATAGATGCAAGCTTTTGGGAAATGAACTCACCATTTGCCAAAAATTGCTGGGAAAACTGGAAAGCAGTGACAGAAACTAGGTATAGACCAACATCTCACCCTGTACTTCAAGACAAAATTAAAATCGTTACTTGATTTTGACATAAAGGACCATATCATAAGAAAATTAGAGGAACATAGAAAACTTTACCTGTCAGATCTACAGGTAAGGGAGGAGTTTATGACCAAACAAGAGATAGGATCATGGGAATAAAATGGATAATTTTTAAAACTTTTAAAAACATTTTTATTTAAAGTTTTGAGTTTCAAATTCTGTCTCCCCTACACTCTTCTTCTTTTTCTTCTTCTCTTCCTCCTCCTCCTTTTTTTCTTATTCTCCTCCTCCTCCTCCTCCTCCTCCTCCTCCTCCTCCTCCTTCTTCTTCTTCTTCTTCTTCTTCTTCTTCTTCTTCTTCTTCTTCTTCTTCTTCTTCTTCTTCTTCTTCTTCTTCTTCTTCTTCTTCTCTTGCCTCTGACTGAGATGGTAAACAATCAGATATAGGGTGTACATGTAAATGTATAAATGTAAAATATTTCCATGGTAGTCACTTTTTATGAGAAGCTTCAAATAAAAGAAAAAAATGAAAGTGATAAATAGCATGTGTTAAATCAATATCAGTTCTTTCTCTGGAAGGGCAAATACTGAACTGAAGTTTAAATACTTTGGATACATAATAAGAAGACAGGACTCATTGGAAAAGATCCTGATATTGGGAAAGATTGAAGGCAAAAACAGAATGGGATGGTAAAGGATGAAATGGATACAGAGTGTCTTGAGCAACAAGCATGAACTTGGACAGCCTTCAAGAGAGAGAAGGATGGAAGGGCCTGGTATGCTATGGTACATGGGGTTATGAAGAGTCAGAGACAATTCAATGGAAGAACAACAAATGTCTTTATATTTTTTTTACCATTTGTGGCATAAAAGGGATCTGATTTTAGATCACATGACACTATATAGATTTTGTACAATTTGATGCATTGGTGTTTGAAAAAGTATGTTTTCTTAGTGCCTCATTGATAACCTACTGTATCTAAAACTGATGTGTATGTAGTGAACATGGCAGCTAGATGTTTCAGTGGATACAGTGCCAGGCCTGGAATCAGGAAGACTCCACTCTATGATTTCAAATCTAGCCTCACACACTTACTATGTGACCCTAAAATCTAGGACTACCATTCTTTGTTGATAAAGAATTAAGATATCTCTAGGACAGAGGACATCTCTGTCTCATCCAAGAGCAAGAGGAGTGGTCCATAGAACTTGAATACTCAACTGTTCTTGAAAATTAACACAGACTGTATTTTAAGACATACTTTTTCATGTTCAAGATACCTAAAAATTTGATTCAAATCTTTTTCGGGCAGAGAATCACATCATAGATAATGGGGGACGATCCTAGTTTATGCATCTCTCTTTCTCAGCTAGAAGTAGTTTAGAAATGATTAATGACAAATCAATGACAAATGTTGCATACATAAGCTTAAAACTACAGAGTAAACCTTTAGTATTAATATTCTTCTTTGACACCAATATCACAAAATTACATTACTATCAAATTTTAATTTAACAAATTTAATGTTATGCCAGTCAAATTATTGACTTTACAGAATCAGAGAAATTTTAAAAAAATCATTTGCAAGAGCAAAAGATCTAGAATACCAGTGGAAATAAAGAAAAAAGGTAAGTATGAAAGAGGAAAGCACTTTTACTTTTTTAATAATATTTTTACCGATTACATGTAAAAGCAATATTTAACATTCATTTTTTAAAATTTTGAGTTCTAAATGCTCTCCTTTCTTTTCTCCTCTCTCCCTCCCTGAGATGGTAATCAATTTTATGTAGATTATACATATGCAATCACACAAAACATTTCCCTATTAGTCATGTTGTGAAAGAAAACACAGACAAAAAACACGAAAAAAATAAAGTGATAAATATTATTTTTTGATATGCATTCAGACACCATCAGTTCTTTCTTCAGAGATGGACAGTATTTTTCATCATGAGTCTTTTGGAATCGTCTTCAATCATTGCACTGCTGAGAACACTAAATCATTCACAGTTGATCATCATACACTATTGCTGTTGCTGTGTATAATATTCTCCCGGTTCTGTTCACTTCACCTTGCATCAATTAATATATGTCTTTCTAGGTTTTTCTGAAATCATCCTGCTCATCATTTCTTATAGCACAATAGTATCCCATTACAATCATACGTTACAACTTGTTTAGCCATTCCCCAATTGATGGACATCCCCTCAATTTCCAGTTCTTTGCCAGAAAAAAATCTGCTATAAATATTTTTGGACAACTAGGCCCTTTTCCATTTAAAAAAATCTCTTTGGGAAAAGGTAGCATTCTTTGACCTCAAAAGATAACATGGAAAATAATAACAATAATCAAAATTATTTGGTATTGATGAACTAAATATAGAAAAATATATATAAAGTAAATACAGAGAAGTAAACCAATGGAACAGGTTAAACAAAGGAGAATCAGAATAATTAATATTAATAACCCTGTCTGGTAAAAATCCAAACCTAAATGACCTTGGAAGAAACTCTGTATGTGATCAGAATTTCTGGGAAAACTGTAAAGTCATCTAAGAGAAATTAGACTTAGATCAATAAACTTATTCCACCACAAATTCAAAATGTATACACAGTCTGAATATTAAAGATGATACCATTGAAAAGAATAGAAACAAATCAGATACATTTTACAGGGAAGGTTAGAAAATTAAATTTTAACCAAATAAGGAATAGGGCAACTACAAAAGTTAAAATAAATAATTTTGATTACATGAAGTTGAAAATCTGCTTTTCCAATGAAATTAGTGCACCTAGGATAAGAAAGGAGGCAGTTCATTGAGAGCAGACAGGAACTTCGTTTCAGATATCTCTGATATTGAGTTTATATTCAAGATATGGAGACAACCAACATGTGTATGTGTATTATACATACATATATATATATATATATATATATATATATACATATAAACTAAATTATATACATATAAACCAAATTCGTTTCTGTATAAGTGGTCAGAGGATATAAAAAAATCAATTACCAAGAGGAATTTGTGAATTGTTAAAAAGCATATTAAAGAATGTTCCAAATCACTAACAATAAGAAATATGCAAATCTTAACAATCCCTACACTTTTACCATACACCCAGGAAATTAGCAAAGATAACAAAAGATGGAAAGCGTTGGAACAATTCTGGAAAGATGCACATGTGTATTACTATGAATTAGTACAATCATTTTGGAAAGCAATATGCAAATAAAGTAGTTAAAACTCTTTGATACAGAAATTTCACTTGTTTTTCAGTCATTTGGTCATGTCCAACTTTTCTTGACCCCATTTTGTGCTTTCTTGGTGGTTTGCCATTTCTTTCTCCACCTCATCTTACAGATGACAAAACTAAGGCAAACAAAGTTAAGTAACTTGCCCAGGGTCATAGAGTTAGTAAGTATCTGAGGCCAGATTTAAATTTGGGAAGATGAGTTTTCCTAACTTCCCAGTTTGGTACTCTAAGTACTATGGTGTCACCTAGCTGTACTGCTAGGGTATATATACTAAAATGTCATTGACAAAGTGAAAGGCTCCATACATTCTGAAATATCAGCAGTACTTTTTCTGATAGCAAAGAATTGGAAACAAAGTAGATGTCCATCATTGGGGAATGGTAAAACAAAATTGTGGTGCATTAATGTAATGGATTATTACTGTTTTCCAAGCAATGAAGAATGTGATGAATATAAAGAAACTTGGGATGATTTATATGAACTGTAATATGTGTGAGTTATACGAAAAGTTATATAAAAAGAGCCAAGAAAATAATATTTACAATGACTATAATTTTGTAAATGGAAAGAACTACAACCACAAAGTCATCAAAAATTAATCTTGGAAAAATAAAAGAATAAGTTTGATCCCAAAGAAGAGATATGAGAAAATACCTCTCCCTCATTGAATATTGCATATAATGTCAGATTCTTTAATGTATTGATTTGGTTTGCTGATTTACCTCTTTTTCTATTTTTTTTAAAGAACATCTTTATTATAAGGAATGACTCTCCAGTAAGGAGGAAAAGTGATATGAGGGAAATGGAGGTGATAAGAAAATGAAAGCTCAATAAAAATCTCTTGAAAAAGCAATTGAAAATTGATTCTGATTGATCAAATTTACACTATTCACACAGCTAAGGCTAGTGATTTGGCATAGTTTCCAAGATACAGTTAGAGTTTGGAGAATATAAATCATATCTGTTTTTCAAGAGACGTGGGGCTTGGCACTTTTCCTCATCCCAGTAGAATATATAATTGCCAGGGATAGCAGAGATTGAGCCTGGTTCTGGATAGGACATTTACTTTCTCTGTGATTTTGAACATGATCCTTAACCTCTATAGGACTCAGTTTCCTTAAATCCATATTGAATGGGTTGGAGTAAAATGCCTCTGAAATACCTTCTAGATTTGGATACTATAATATTTCTGTGATTAAGGGACCATATTAGTAGTTTGCGGTGTCACCTAGTGGCCAGTTATGTACATTGACGCTTCCAATCCTCCACAGCCTTGCCGAATTACAACACTTGCATAGAATTTTCCTTGCCAGGCTTGAGATCTATTTTCCCTGAATACCACATCTATTTCCTCTTCTGACCAGGGAGTTCATACTATATTTTGATATCTATGTTCTTCAATTTCTACTTCTCATCTTTGCTAAAATTCTATATGCCATGCTTTCCAATTCTGGGTCTTGAATTTCTTCTTAATATATGTCTTTTTAAAAATCTCATGTGCTTCTTTTAATTTGTAGCATTTCTCCAGCTCACTTTTACTGATCCTGTTATTTTGAACAGCATATGTTTTTCAAGAACCATGGATTTTATCCCATCAAGTTTTGATGGGATTTCTGGGTCATGTGATCTACAAGAAGGAAGACTAGATACTCTTTCCCACCCTAGTAACCTCTCAAATCTCTCCAAAATAATTATGCACAAGAGGTAAAGTAATTGCAGCTGCCCCCATGGTCTAAGTACTAAGAACTTTTAAGGAGTTAACAACACAGTGAATTTAATAAAGGAGAAAGCTAATCTCTAATGTGTTCATTCAGTATCTTCTATCCCACTAGTCCCCAGTCTGGCTGAGCAGCACAATCTGACACATGGGCTTAGTAATTCTTTTAGTGCTACTGTGGTCTCTGTCAGTTAACAACATCCCCTCCCCTCAAGCTCCCTATATATCACTATACCATTCTGAATCAACAAGCTATAATAATCTGCCACTCTCAATGTCTAATAATCTTTGTCATTTCTCATTAGGTATCTGACTACCAGGATACTTTTCTTCCTTTGGCAACTTTGGTGACAAACCTACAACTATTTTTGCTTTCTCTTTCCCTAGACTTATGCAAAGAGAGCAAACAAATGGATTTAGAATTGAATCAAACGAATCTTTATCCATTTCCCACCCCACTGACCTCACATCAGGGGAGAGAGCAATCCTTCTTACCTTGAGATGTTTGTCTTCATCAAAGAGACCAAACAATTGACTATACTGTTTTTAAAAAACAAAATTTCATTAACACTACATGAAGGGAATTATTTTTATCACATTTTATGCCATGTTAACTGCTAACAATTTGAGTTTACAAAATGTGTTTGCCATATTTTTATCATATATGATAATATATATTTTCTTCATATTTTTTATCTCCAGCATTCAAAAACTCTGTAGATAACATGTACTTTAAATTGTAAACTTGGGGGAAGAGCCAAGATGGTGGAGTAGAAAGATTCACATATGGTAGCTCCAAACCCACAGCCCATAAATTACCTATAAAGAGGATCTCCCAACAAATTCTGGAGCAGTGGAAGCTGCACAGCAATGGA
>JAQQSK010008429.1:0-13516 GCA_028658325.1 Potorous gilbertii
TCCCCACCCATTCCCTTTGGGAAGGCAGGCAATTCAATATAGGCCGTATCTGTGTAATTTTGCAAATGACTTCCATAATAGTCGTGTTGTGTAAGACTAACTATATTTCCCTCCATCCTATCCTGCTCCCCATTGTTTCTAATCTCAATGAGAGCACATTTACACCCTTTGGAATTTTTTCCCATTTCAGCAAGATTCCATCCAATGGGTCTATAACAGTATTGAGAGTGCCCAAGAAGATCTTCAAAAAACAAACTCCAAACCTCCAGATGATGGAGGAGATGCATTTGATTGCAAAGTGGAAGGTATGACTTTTCCCCTTATAACATTTTTTGTGTCTATCTTATAATTATGGATTTTCTTCAACAAAAGTACTTCGGTGAGAACACCCTATTGATTATCAAAGAGAAGCAGAAATTCTCTGCCTTGTAAGATATTTGGGAAATCATGGTTTATTGCTTGTATCACATGAAAAAGGTAACATCTCAATTGTGTCACTCTGAAAAACCAAGAAACTTCTGAAATCAAGACATTTTCTTAGAATAGCACTTTCATGTATATGTATTGTTAGTTTAGATAATTTAAATAATTTCCATGTAAAGTAATGTAATAATAGCAAATATTTCTGAAATTTATTACAGTTGTAAAATTGAAAATTGACTTCCATTCTAAGTTTTAGTCAAGCTGGCATAGTATACTTTTCCATGCCAACTAAATCCAAACTCTTTACCTTTGTAACTTTACTGTTCACCCACATTCTAGTGAAACTTGCCTGAAGACCAAATGTTTATCTTGCAATTATCTCTGCTAAGGACTCAATTCTATCCTCACTTGAATCTACCCTTGCCATTTGTTTGTCCTTCAATTTTGAAGAGAACCATACGATGTCGATGTCGTGCAGTGGTGCCTTGACTTCAGAGTGAACTACATTTAAGTGAGTCTTGCTCTTTTTGAGTCATTGAAGTCCAGTGGTAAGACAAAAGTCAGGATGGACTGGTGATGTTCCAGAGGTAGTGGATGGCTTTGACATCTTTGTCTGAACAAACTTTAAGCATTCCATAGCACCTGCTTCAACCACCTTAGGGTCTTTGGGACAGATTTGTTCTCTTCTATTTCACCAGGGAAAGGCTTCACATGTGTGGGATAGATAACACGTTAGCTCCCTGATAGGTTTGAGGCCTCTTGATTACCCTTAACCTGATTTAACCCATCTGCTGAAATGGTTTGACAGGGTGTGGCCACTGTGTACACTATGGCTTCTTGGAGCTACAGGTGAGAGTGTAGTGAATCAGTGGACACTAAAGGTGAATGAGAAGCCCTGAAAAAGGCTCAGCAAGCTCTCACACAAGAGGTGCTAGTCCTCCTGAACAGTCTATACACATTTGTAACCTCACCTGCCAACCACATAACTCAAATTCAAGTTGATTCAGTCAAAGTTTATGTTGTATACTATATCCACATCTTCCA
Source organism: Potorous gilbertii (assembly GCA_028658325.1). NCBI lineage: Eukaryota > Metazoa > Chordata > Mammalia > Diprotodontia > Potoroidae > Potorous > Potorous gilbertii. The sequence goes on from JAQQSK010008429.1 coordinate 1,468, forward strand.
GACTAATTCTATCACTAAAGGATTATTCCCATATCCCAAAGAGGTAGTAAAGGGAAGGAGCTGAGGTTACTTTTATCCCACCTCATAGTTAAAATATCTACCAGTTGGGGTTGCCTTACCTTTGCCATGAAAAGTTCCAAGTGATGTACTATCAGACTAATCAAAAGGAAGACACACCTAGGTTTACAAGACTCTATCAGCCCTCATTCAGGGTCTTTTATCACCGAGAGAGGACATTGACCCAATTTTTTGGTGACTGCTAGCCTAATAAATTGATCATGCGTGAACCATTGTCTCTCAGTTTATATTAATTTTCAAATGTAATAAATTTGAAAGAGACTGAAATCAAGAAGACTCATTTTCATGATTTCAAATCTGGCCTCAGATACTTGCTAGTTGTGTGACCCTGGGCAGATCACTTAACCCTGATTGCCTTAGTTACTAATCTGTAAATTGAGCTGGAAAAGAGCAAACTACTCCAATATCTTTGCAAAGAAAACCTAAAGTAGGGTAGCTAGGTGGGGCAGTAAATAGAGCACCAGCCCGGGAGTCAGGATGATCTGAGTTCAGATGTGGCCTCAGACACTTATTAGCTGTGTGATCCTGGGCAAATCACTTAATCGTTCTGTTTGCCTCAGTTTCCTCATCTGTAAAATGAACTAGAAAAGGAAATGGCAAACCACTCCAGTATCTTTGCCAAGAAAACCCCAAATGGGATTACAAAGAGTTGGATACAACTGAAATGAATTAGTAGCAATGTGTCAGAAACTATTCCAGGCACTGGGAATACAAAGGAAAAACAAATGAACAGAGTTTATGAGTTCCTTTTGATTTATAAACTTGATGTGGGTGAATGACCTCCTGATACCTCTGAAAAATCATTTCAAAGTGTCTGTACGAACAGCACTCCATGCTAGGCACTAGCAATATAAAGAGGAAAATGAACTCCCTTACCCTAGATACACATTTATTGAAAATTCACATATTTAGAGATGGATTTAAATAATATATGGTGTGTCCACCTCCTCTCTTCGTACACATACACACACACACGCGCATACAAATCATCTAAAGATATAGAGATATAGAGAAAATCCATAAATTTTCCAAGTCTACGTAGGTAGTAAGTGACAAAGCTAGGATTTAATCCTAAAACCTCTGATTCAAAACTCATGCTTCATTTCATTTTACCAACTGTTGATCTCCTTAATACTTTCCTGCCCTTCTATTTTATTTGCCACACAGCTGCTGATTGAAATTCCTAAGGCACAGTTAGAACCCTGTTATTTCTCTACTGGAGTAGTTTCAGTGACTCTTTGCTGCCTTTCAGAGAGAACGCTAAGCCCTGTCCATGATATTTAAAGCCCTTTACAATTGGCTTCAAACAATAGGTTCAATCAGTAACACATTCTAAATCACTAAGAACTAGTTTCTGTCAAAAATGAGACTACATATGACCTCCAGTAGAGCTGATGGTTAAGACATTCAGGACTCCTTCTAAACTACTTGTGATGTTCTTAGGACATAGTCATCAACTGATTTTGATTGATTGCTATAGGGTCTATTTTCCTCTTGGCAGTCTCTTAACTAGGTATTTATTAATTATTCATCCCTCCTCCCAAATAGTATATGTTACTGTATCAGCAATGATCCTGACATACACAGAAGGGTCTGCTGCACAGGTTATTAGAACTGCTTTTCTAAAAGGAAAGTAATTTTTGAGGGGTCAACAATCACTCTAATCAAGAATATATATCATTCACTTCAGTAGAAAAGTCAGCACCCTGAACTTCAGGGAAAATACAAACAGAGAAATAAAGATCAACAGACAGGGCTTCCAACTGGCTGACTGTAAGCAATGCATACATCACAGATCAACAGACAGATCCAACATACATAGTTACCAAAGAGAGAAGTACCAACATCTGGGTTTGGGTTTTCAAAGTGGGAGGGAAAGGGAGTGGCACTGTAGCAGCTGCCCAGCCTCATCTGGCCAAATACTTCCAATGAGTAAACCCCAAAGTATAACCTCTCCTCAGGGTATTTATACCTCAGAGCCAGAGGGCATCACAACCCCTGACAACCAGTGCCTTATTAGAAAATTAACAAAAGGTGTGGGCCTTCCCTAATCAAGTTTCCTTTAATGGGCAGGCCCATTAATGGATGGGGAAAATCTTTAATTCTCTGATTAACATTAAAGTTACCTAGTGGCAGGGACTTGAGTATATGGTTTGTTCTAATCCATAGGGAAGAATTTGCTTGATGAACTGATATTTTATATCTTTTTTAAAAATTAATTTATGTTTTCTATAATCACTTCCATATGTCTTTGATTTTCTCCTCCTTATGTCCTTCCTTTCCCTCCCTCCCTGAGACAGGGTGCAATCTTATACAGGTTCTATACATATGTTCTTATTAAATACATTTTCAAGTTAGTCATGTTGCATGGAAGAATGAAAATGAATGGTAGAAACCATGAAAACAAAACAAAGCATAACACAAGAGAAAATAGTCTGCTTCATTCTGCAATCCAATTCCATAGTTTTTCTCTGCATATGAATGGCGTTATGCCTCAAGAGCCCATTGGGAATTTTTAGGTCCTTACATTGCTGTGAAAGATCTGTCTACTAGAAAAATTCCTCACACACTTGGTTGCTGCTGTGTACAAAGCTCTCCTGGTTCTACTCCTTTCACTCAGCATCAGTTCATATAAAGCCTTCCAGGCCTCTCTGAAGTCTTCCTTTCATCATTTCTTATAGCACAATAGTATTCCATTACACTCATATACCCCAACTTGTTCAGCCATTCCCCAATTGATGGGCATACTCTTGATTTCCAGTTTTTGGCCACCATAAAGAGAGTTACTATAAATATTTTTGTACATGTGGGACCCTTTCCCATTTCTATGATCTCTTTAGGATAGAGTCCCAGAAGTGATATTTCTGGGTCAAAGTGTATGCACATTTTTGTAACCCTTTGGGCATAGTTCCAAATCATTCTCCAGAATGGTTGGATCAGCTCACAGCTCCACAAATGAGGACTTAGTGTTCCAACTCTCCCACATCTTCTCCAACATTTATCATCTTCCTGTTTTTGTCATGTTAGCCAATCTGTTAGGTGTGATGTGGTACCTCAGAGTTGCTCTGATTTGCATCCCTCTAATCAGTAGTGATTTAGAGCATTTTTTTCATATGGCTATAGATGGCTTTAATTTCTTCCTCTGAAACTGCCTGTTCATATCCTTTGACCATTTATCAATTGTGGAATGACTTGTATTCTTGTAAAGTTGACTCAGTTCTCCATATATTTTAGAAATGAGACCTTTATCACAAACACTAGTTGCAAAAATTCTTTCCTAGCTTTCTGCTTCCTCCTAATCTTGGTTGCATTGGGTTTGTTTGTGCAAAAACTTTTTAATTTAATGTGATCAAGTTATCCATTTTGTATGTTATAGTGTTCTTTATGTCTTGTTTGGTCAAAAATTTCTCCATAAATCTGACAAATACACTTTTCCTTACTCCTGTAATTTGTTTATAGTATTAATCTTTATACCTAGATCATGTATCCATTTGGATTTTATTCTTGTGTATGGTGTCAGGTATTGGTCTGTGACCTGTTTATACCACACTGTTATCCAGTTTTCCCAGCAATTTTTGTCAGACAGTGAGTTCTTATCCCAGAAGCTTGGGTCCTTGGGTTTATCAAACAGTCGACTGCTATATTCATTGACTAATGTATCTAGAGTACCTAACCCATTCTATTAGTCTACCCCTCTTTTCTTAACCAGGACCAGGTGATTTTGGTGATTGCTGCATTATAATACAATTTGAGATCTGGGAGGGCTAGGTCATCTATTCTAGTATTTCTTTTCATTAATTCCCTTGATAGTCTGGACATTTCTTTCTTCCAGATGTATTTTGATATTATTTTTTTTAGCTCTAGAAAAAAATTGGTATCTGGTAATTTGATTGGTATGACACTGAATAAGTAAATTAATTTATGCCATTTTTATTATATTAGCTTGGCCTACCCAGGAACAACTGATGTTTTCCCCCCTACTTAGATCTGACTTTATTTGTGTGAAAAATGCCTTATAATTGTGTTCTTATAGTCCCTGGGTTTGTTTTGGCAGGTAGACTCCCAGGCAGATATTTTATAATGTCTACAGTATGGCATTTCTCTTTCTATTGCTTGCTGTTGGACTTTGCTGTAATATATAGAAATGCAGATCGTTTATGTGGGTTTATTTTGTAACCTGCAACTTTGCCAAAGTTGTTTATTATTTCAAATAGTTTTTTACTTGCTTCTCAGGGTTTCTCAAAGTATATCATCATATCATCTGCAAAGAGTGTTAACTTATTTTCTTCTTTGCCTATTGTAATTCCTTCCATTTCTTTTTCTTGTCTTATTTCTAAAGCTAATATTTCTAGTACCATACTGAATAACAGTGGTGATAATTTACATCCTTGTTTCACTCCTGATCTTATTGAAAGTGCATCTAGCTTATCCCCATTATGTATAATGCTTGCTGAACGGTAGATATTGCTTAATATTTTATGGAAGACTCAATTTATTACTATCCTCTCCAGTGTTTTCAATAGGAATGTGTGTCATATTTTGTCAAGTTTTTTCTGTCTATTGATATAATCATATAGTTTTCCTAACATTGAACCACCTCTGCATTCCTGATATAAATTCCACCTGATCATAATGTACTATTCTTATGATGAGTTGCTGTATTCTTTTTGCTGATATCTTATTTAAAATTTTTGCATTTAGAAGTTAGAGAAATTGGCCTATAATTTTCTTTCTCTGTTTTGACTCTTCCTGGTTTAAGTATCAGGACCATATTTGTGTCATAAAAAGAATTTGGTAGGACTCCACCAATTTTCTCAAATAGTCTGTATAGAATTGGAATTAATTGTTCTTTAAAAGTTTGATAGAATTCACCATCTGGCCTTGGAGATTTTTTCCTAGGGAGTTCATTGATGGCTTATTCAATTTCTTTTTCTGAAATGGGGTTATTTGAGTATTTAATTTCCTATTCTGTTAATATGGGCAATTTATATATTCATCTATCTCACTTAGATTTTCAAATTTGTACATACAGTTGGGCAAAGTAATTTCTAATTATTGTTTTATTTTCCTCCTCATTGGAGGTGAGTTCACCCTTTTCATTTCTGATATTGGTAATTTGGTTTTCTTCATTCTTTTTTTTTAATCCAATTGACCAAAAGTTTATCAACTTTATTGTTTTTTTTCATAAAACCAACTTTTAGTTTTATTAGTTCAATATTTTTCTTAATCTCAATTTTATTAATCTCCCCTTTGGTTTTCAGTATTTCTAATTTGGTATTTACTTGGGGATATTTAAATTCTTCTTTTTCTAGCTTTTTCAGCTACATGCCCAATTAATTGATCTCCCCATTCTGTATTTTATCCATGTAAGTGTTCAAAGGTATAAAACTTCCCCTAAGAACTTCATTTGTAGTATCCCATAAATTTTGGTAGGTTTTCTCATTATTGTCATTCTCTTGAATGAAGTTGTTGATTATTCCTATGATGTGTTGTTTAACCCACTCATTTCCCCCCTGTTTCAAATGTGTTCCTTGTAAACAACATATTGTTGGATGATAATTTTTAATCCATTCTGCTATCTGCCTCCACTTTATGGGAGAGTTCAGCCCATTCACATTCACAGTTATGATTACTATCTGTGTCTTTCCCTCCATCCTCTTTCCCCTTTTTATGCTTTTGGTTCTCCCTTCCCCTCCACAATAAAGTTTTAATTTTTGCCTCCCTCAGTCTTCTCTCCTTTCTTTCAGCCCCTCTCCTTTTTACTCCCCTTTTTTCTTACTACTTCCTCCCTTCCTTTTAGCTTCCCCTCTTTTTTCTTTCCAGTTTACCCTTCTACTGCTTATAGAGCTAGTTAGATTTCTATACTTAACTGAGTTTGTTGTTCCCTCCTTGAACCAAATCAGATAAGAGTAAATCTCAAACAATTCTCATATCCCTCTCTTCTTTCCCTCTATTGTAATGTTTTTGTGCCTCTTCCTGTGGTGTAATTTACCTTTTTCTGCTTCCTCCTTTTCACATCTCCTGTTACAATCCCTTTGCAAACTTCAATCACATTTTTATCTCCATATCATTCAATTTATTCCCATTCCTTCTATCTGTGTTTATCCCTTTTAAGTATCACAATAAATATATCATTCTCAAGAGTAACAAGTATCATCTTCCCTTATAGGGATGTGAATAGTTTGCCCATATTGAATGACAAGTTTTTTTGAGGCTTGTGTTTGAAGATCAAATTTTCTATTGAGCTCTGATGTTTTCATCAGGAAGGTTTGGAAATTCCTTATTTCACTGAATGTCCATCTCCTTGCCTGAAATATTATGCTCGATTTTGCTGAGTAATTGATCCTTGGTTGTAGTCCCATCTCTTTTACCTTATAGAATATCATATTCCAATCCTTCTGATCTTTTAATGTAGAATTTGCAAAATCCTGTATGATCCTGACTGTAACTCCTCAATATTTAAATTGTTTCTTTCTGGCTGCTTGCAATATTTTCTTCTTCACTTGGTATTTCTGGAATTTGGCAATAATATTCCTTGGTATTTTCAGTTCTAGATCCCTTTCTGGAGATGATTGGTGGATTCTTTTCATGACTATTTTGCCCTCTGGATCTAGGACCTCTGGGCAATTTTCCTTGATTTCCTGGAAGATATTGTCCAGGCTATTTTTTTTATCATGACATTCCACTAGATCAGTAATTCTTAGATTTTCTCTCTTGGATCTATTTTCTAGGTCAATTCTTTTTCCAACGAGATATTTTACATTTTCTTCGGTTTTTTCATTCTTTAGATTCTGTTTGACTGATTTTTTGTTGTCTCATATAGTCATTCATTTCTTCTTGCCCAATTCTAATTTTTAATAGATTGGTTTTTTCAGTTAACTTTTGCATCTCCTTTTCCATTTGCCCAATTGTTTGTTCTAAGGAGTTATTTTCTCCAGTTAGGTTTTGCACTTCCTTTTCCATTTGTTTAATTTTCCTTTTAAATTTTTCTGTGATTTCTTTTTTTCTTCATGTTTTTAAAACCATTGGCTAGTTTTTCTTCTAATTTTCTAATTTAGCTTTTACAATCTTTGAAATCTTCCAAGAATGCTCTTTTGGCTTGAGACCAGTTCATATTCCCTTCTGGTGTTTCAGATGAGAGCACAGTCTTAATGCTGACCTCTTTGGTATTCGTGCTTTGGTCCTTGTCCCCATAGAAAGATTCTATGGTCTTTCCCTTGTGGGTTTGCTTCTTGCTCTTGATGATCCCTCTTTTCCTGGCTTTTAAAGTGAATCTCTGCTTCTGGGGCACAGGAGCTCTCTCCCATGCTTCTTGTGTTTAAAACTTGAGGCTTTGTGTGTTGTGGCCTCTGGTCTTTCAGCTGGAAACTAAAATTCTGCAGCTTACCTGGGCTGGCCGGTGTGCAAGAGCAGAGGCCAGGTGAAGTCTTTCTGAGTTTCCCTGGAGTTTCCCTGGAGCTCACTGCATTAAGTGTGGGGGAGGGTGTTTGGCTGCCCCAGGTCTAGTCTCCTGAGCTAGTGTATATGCAACCTCAGTGGTTCCTGAACCCCATCTGTGCTAGTGTCTTCCCAATTCCCTTAGCTGTGCTGAGGCACACCTGGGGTCCTGGTGTTGGTACTTACAGGCTCCAACTCCCTGAGGCTCAGGATCTCCTCTCAGTTAACTGAGGTCTGGCTGTCTAGAACAGCTCCATTCCTGCACTGCTCCCCTTCAGCCATAGCAAGAGAGACCCCCCCCTGCCCTCCTTTGTGATTTTCCTAGTCTCACAGGCTAAAAGACTGTTTACCACTTTGGCTGATCCCATTGTTCCAGGATTTTCCTGGGGAAATATTCTCTGTGTTTTTCAACATCAGCAAGAGGAGGGGGATAGCATTTACAGATCACTTTGTCATCTTGGCTTTCAAATGTTCAAATAGGTGACTTCAGACATTTAATCTGTGGGCTGATAATCTTAGGAGAGGTTGTTGCTGTTACCTGGGGCTCTGCACTTTTCTCTCATTCGGTTCCACAGGACTCCCTTCCTGGGATGATATGTTTGTGAATCTTCAGTGCTGCTGCTGCTTCAGACTGCCTGGGGCTTCTTGCTTGATTTTGCTATCGCAGGGTCTGTGCTGGTACAACCTGTGAGCTGTCCACTCCTCTAGACCTGTGTAATAGATCCTTCCTGTCGACCTTCTAGGCCATCCTAGGTTGGAAATCTGTCTCCTAGTGGATTCTGCCACTCTCGAATTTGTTCAGATTCTCATTTTAGAAGTATCTGAAGGAAGTTGTCTTAGAACGTTGGTGAGTACTTACTCTCACTCCATCATCTTGACTCTGCCCCCTTTTCATACCCTTTTGAAGGAATTCTTACTTAAAACCTCATGTTTGACATATCATATTTTCCTCATCCATAATACTCCATCTGAAAGCACTGCCAAAGTAATACTATGTACTCTCTATTTCTTATCACATTTGCTTGTCATTATATGGAGGCAGCTTAGTGTAGTACAGGAAGTACTGAAATTGGAATCAGAAAACTTGGGTTAGAATTCTGGCTTTTTGGCTTATTGGTAGTATGGTCTTGATGGATACAATATCTCTGAGCTGGTTTCATACGCTTTGGAATGAGGTTATTGTATTTGTGTTATCTCTGCAATTTCTGATTAAGTTGCTTTTGTGAAAGTGAACTTCCATAAAATTGGGAGATCAGCATTGTTGTTTTTATTCATGCATTATTAATTGTTATGCTTGAAGAAATTTAAAAGGTTTATTGACAGAATTTGTTGGGAAAGTTGCTTCATATCTCTCGATCTCAGTTTCCTCATTTGAAAAATAAGGAATTTTAATTATGTAACCTCTAAGATCTTTTCTACCTCTAATTTCTTTTCCTTTTTCTCTTCCCGTGGAGTTTATGCTATATGTATATACTTAGAGCAAAAGAGTTATCAAGGAAAATTACGTTCCTTCGGGTTAGTGGACTTCACTTGTATATACAATAAAGTTCTCTATTTGAATCTAAGAAAGCTCATTTCTTTGAGTTGACTCCATCAAAATTATCTTTATTCTAGAGGTAATTGACAAGTTCAACACAATGGCCATCATTGATGGGAAGAAGGACCATGTGAGTTTGACTGTAGACAATGTCCACCTGGAATATGGTGTTGTATATGAGTATGACAGCACTGCAGGCATAAAATGCAATGTGGTAGAAAAAATGATTGAACCCAAAGGTTTCTTTAGCTTGACTGCAAAGGTAAGAGAGCTCGTGGGGCTAATGGGATGGTAATGACAATAAATATTTTTGTAACTTGTACCAGTGAAAAGTAATTGAACCAATTTTAAAAAATTAAAAAAAAATTAGGGTTTTGATTTTTAAGTAAATTTTTTTATTGAACTGTTTTCACTGTGTTCAACTGTATGTTTTTCTCTATCACCCTGCCCCATATCCGTGTGTACCTTTTTCTATTCCACTGGTCTATTTTTTTTATTTTTTTAGCTGGTTAAAGGTAATTTTGAGAATTATTGCTTTATAATATAGGCCAAGAACTGATCATTGTTTTTCATTTTACTCCTATTTTTACACTTTCTACAGAGAATATTGAGATATTTTAAATAAAAAAAAACCACAATTAGATACCATGCCTTTCTTTTTTCAGGTATATATAGAAAAAGCCTTGGGTTAAAAATGACTGTGAGCTTTTCTGTACTCATTTATGGTCAATTAATTGATACAACGCAGCATTTAAGAATTCCAAAACATTGCTATTGTTAGACAGTAGCTCTTGTTCATAGTTTTATATGCTGAAAGTCTGCATAGACTAAGGAAACTAAATTTGTGCTCCCCAGAAGGTTGATTTCATGCTACTCTATGGGTTTCATACTATTATATGTATCAAAATTTTTTACCATCATTTACAATTTTATATTTAATTATAATTGCCATAATTCATTTATGAAGCTCAGTATATCATGATTAAAAAGTCATTTTAATAATTAACTTGATAAAGTGAAATATGTATTTTAGAGCAAAAAAATCATTGTAGTTGTCAGTTTCCTGAGGGATATTTTCTAGCATTCATTTTAAATTCTGAGAGTCTATATTTTTATATCAAAGATTAGATTCTAAAATATCGGACTGTAAAAGCAAGCACCCCAACATACACAGGGGGGCCTGCTATCACAGGTTCTTTAATCTGCTTTTCTAAAAGGACAGGCAACTTTTGAGGGGTCAGCAATCACTTTAATCAAGCAGATATATCATTCCCCTACTTTAGAGGAAAATGTGAGCACCCTGAACTTCAGAGAAAATACAGAGAAGTACAGATCAACAGATAGTGCTTCCAGCTGCCTGACATAAGCATTACATGCATCATAGATCCACAGACAGATCCAGCCTTCTGATCGTACATATATAGTTATCAGAGAGAGAAGCACTAATATCTGGATTTTCAGAGCTAGGGAACCCCTTAGTGGCTGCCCAGAGTCTTGTCTGGCCAAACAAACATTTCCAATGAGTAAGTCCCCAAAGGAAAACCTCACCTCAGAGTATATGTACACTTTTCAGAGCCAGAGGGCATCACAACCCTAGAGAACCAGTGCCTCATTCACAAAAGGTGTGGGCCTTTCTACAAATCTTCCCTAATCAAACTCTCCTTCATGGGTAGGCCCATTAATAGGTGGGGAAGATATTCTTTGATCTCATTAAGAAGCAGAATTATATTAACACTAAGTAAAAATGCATTATCAATATACTTAGCCCCCAAATCTTTCACAACTATTATATGGGCAACTTGTATGTAAATAGGCATTAATATTTCTTAAGTAAATGTAACATAATTCACATTTGCAGAATATATAACACAGCAACTCATTACCACAGTGGCCATATGGCTTTAAACAAACACAAAGGTATATGTATAACATAACATCATTCTTTGAGGAGTAAACAACCAGTTCCTCTGTCCTCAATCCAAAACAAAATGTTCAAATAAAGGCCTTTTAAGGGTGTATCCTTCCCACACTGTCCTTGGAGGCACTCTCACATATAGGCTTTAATGAATCCCAGTCTTAACAATGCTCCAGCCCCTGTTTCCAAGTCCTGAGGAATGACTGGGCAACAAAGCCATCAGGGTAGAATCCTTGGGGGTACATGGTACTTTTCCTCATCTACCATCAGCAGCTCCACTTCCTGGGTCCCAAACTGTCCCAGGAGAATGGTGCAAAAAAATACACTCAGTGCCTTGCTGCACAGTCCCCATTTTGCCCTAGGGCTGAACTCTGAGCTCCTCCTTCCTACAACTCTTCCCTTATCAAACTCCCTTTAATGGACAGGCCCATTAATTGATGGGGAAGATCTTTAATCTCCTTAAGAAACAAAATTGTATTAACAATAAGCAAAAATACATTGTCAATATGCAGACAAAGTAATTTTCAACATTCTCAGCTCTCTCTATAATGTTGTATACTAACTTACAGGAGAGGCAGCTTGGTTTAGTGGGAAGAGTGAAGATCTTGGAAGCAAAAGATCTGAGTTCAAATTCTAAACACTAGTTTATGACCATGGGCAAACCACTTTTAGCGTCACTTACAAAGTACCTAGAATGTGATAATTCTTTCATTTTCTGCCTCAGGGTTTATAGGTTTGTTTTTTTTTTTTTGACCACAGTAACTGCAGAAGATTGTATTGATTGTAGAATAGCCGGTTCTTGTACAAATGAAGGGACTACTCACACTGAAAAAGTTAAAGATCTGAGACTTGCCCAACCCTGTGTCTGTAGCCCATGTCCCTTCTGCAATCACTCTTCCTCTTTTCCATCCCTACTTAATTCAGCACCCTCATGTTTTATTTGTCCATAGCACTGAAAAAAAAAAATCAGACTAATAGTATTAAGGAATGTGAGACTCTCTGCAAAGTTCTTACTTGTCATATTTGTCTATGGATTATACTGGAGGCCTAGCTGAGAGACTCTAGTTAGTTATATTCACCTG
>JAQQSK010008430.1:0-13516 GCA_028658325.1 Potorous gilbertii
TAAAATATCTTCCAAAGATCATGGAATTCATGATCTTTGGGAGAATATCATGATATTCCAAATATCTTCCATGATCTTTCCAATGAAAAACTAAATCTTGAAGTTGGAATGGATCTCAAAAGCCATCTGTCTAGAAGATTCCTACTAGACCAAGAATCTCTGCTCAAAAATTCCTCAAGGGTTGTTTTTAATTATATATGTGTATGTATGTATGTGTGCATATGTGTGTGTATGTACACGTATGTAACTTATAGGCTTTGCTTGAGAGGGAACCCAATACTTTGTAAGGCAGTTCATTCCATATTGGTGCAAATCAAAAGGATAAGAAGCTTTTTCTTTATATCACTCTTAAAGTAGTCCTCTGAAATTTCATCCTAAATTTTGTTGTGTTATCTGAGGTGAACCAGATTGATTTGTATCTCTTTTCTACAATGACAATCCCTACAAAAAGGAGCTATTATAAATGTTTTTGTACAAATAATTCCTTTTTTCCTTTTCTTTGATCTCTTTGGGATACAAATCTGAGAGAGGTATTGCTGAGTCAAAGGGTATGAACAATTTTATTGCCCTTTAGGCATAGCTCCAAATTGTTTTCCATTTTGATAGGAGCAATTCATAGCATCCCTCTTTTCGCACATTTCCCTCGAGAATTTGTTATTTTCCTTTTCTGTCATGTTAGCCAATATGACAGGTATGAGGTGGTATCTTAGAGATTTTTTCTTTGTATTTCTCCAATCCATAGTGATTTAAAGCATTTTTTCATGTTGATATCCTTTGACAAATCATCAGTTGGGGGATGGATCATATTTTTATAATTTGACTCTGTTTCCTATATATTTGAGAAATGAGGCCCTTATCAGAGAAATTTACCATAAAATATTTTCCTAGTTTCCTATTTTCCTTTTAATTTTGGCTGCATTGGCTTTGTTTGTGCAAAACTTTTTAATTTCAGGTGATCAAAGGTATCCAGTTAATTTCCCTATCATCTTCTCTATCTCTTTTTTGGTGATAAACTCTCCCCTTATCTACAGATCTGACAATTGCATTTTCCCATGCTTTCATATTTCACTTGTTTAGGTCTAAACATTTATTAATTTTGACTTTATCTTAGTATGGAGTGTGAGATGTAGGCCTATGCCTACTTTCTGCTAAATTGATTTCCAGTTTCCTTTGTCAAATATTGAGTTCTTAGCATGGATCTTTGGGTTAATTAAACACCATATTACTGCGGCCGTTTACAATCACATATTACGTGCCTATTTTATTCCATTAATCTACCACCCAATTTTGTTAGTCTCTTTTGATGATTACCACTTAATAATGTGGTTTGAAATCTAGTACTTCTAGCCTACCTTCCTCAACATTTTTTTCTTTCCTTCCCTTTTGTTCTTCTTGAATTTTGTTATTACTTTTTTAGCTCTATATTCTTTGGAAGTTTGGTGTGGCAGTGAGTTAAATTAACTTAATTAATTTAATAAATTAACCTAATTTGATGAGTAAATTAATTTAAGTAGAACTTTCATTTTTAGCCAATAGAATTGCTCATGAGCAATTAATATTTCTCCAGTTGTTCAGATTTGTCTTTATTTGTGTGAAAAGTGTTTTGTAATTGTGCTCACATCCTCTTGGGTTTATCTTGGCAGGTTAACTCCCACGTATTTTATATCATAAAACATTTTTAATCGTATCCTACTAACTTTTGGTGATTACTGTTTCCTTTTCTATGTTCTGAACAATTATCTATTTAATAATGTGTTCCAGAATTTTGCTAAAAGTAGAAGTGGAGTCTATTAGGTCTGAATTTTGCATATGAGATCTCCTTCCCTACTCCCTCCTCCTTACACATTATATTATACCCTTCCAGATCTGATTTTCTCCGTCTTTAATCTATTTCCAATGAGAGTAAGCTTTCAGCACTACCTGCCCTCCCCATCACTTGTTTTATTCTGAACAAGTTCTTCCTTTCATGCCTCATTTGTATGAGATAATTATTTCTTTTTATCTCTTCCCTATAGAATTTTATTTTCTTATACATCATACACAGCTCAGCTTAAGGTTTTCTTTTAAAGTACCCAAAATAATGATGATAGTCATAAGAGTTTTGATAATATTTTCACATATAAGAAGTAAACAATTTGACCTCATTGAGTTCCATATAATTGGTCTTTAATGTTTACTTTATATTTCTTCTGGATATTATATACCAAATTTCCCATTAAGTCCTGCTGTTTTTGTTACAGATACCTGAAATTCTTTCAGTTTATTAAATATCCATTTTTTCATATAGGATTTCAATTAACTTTGCTGGGTAAATTAACCTTGATCTTAACCCCAACTCTTTTGCTCTATGAAATATAGTATTCCAAGATCCACGGTCCTTCAACACAGTAGCTGCTTGGTCTTGTGTTACTGTAACTCCATGACATTTAAATTGGTTTTTTTCCTTGTCTCCTATATTTTCTCCTTAACTCTGTGAGCTTTGAAACTTCGCTGTGTTGTTATGTAAGTTTTTCTCCTGGGATCTCTTGAAGGTGGTGATTGGTGAATTTTTTTTCCATTTCTGCTTTGCTCTCTTGTTCTAGAATTGAGGGCAATTTTTCTTGATGATTTCTTGTAGTATTGAAAGATTTTTTATTTTTATTGTCGTTGTATCTTTCAGGTAGTCCAAATATCCTTATCTTGTCTTTCCTTGATCTGTTCTCCAGATCAGTTGTTTTTCTGATGAGGTGTTTCACATTCTGTTCTACTTTTTTCACTCTTTTGATTTGATCATTTTGTGGTGTCTTAGAACGTCTTTCGCTTCTCCTTGCCCAATTCTGACTCTCAAAAATTGTTTTTTTTTTAAGTTTTTGATTTTATGTTTCCAGTTGGTTGACTTTCATAATTTTCTTGATTTTATTGAATTCCTCTCTTTTTTCTAATTTTCCCTTCATCTCTGTTATTTGATTTTTACAATCCTTTTTACATTCTTCCAAGAACTCTTTTTGGACTTATGACCATTTGACATTTCTCATTGAAAAAGAGGAAGCTTTTTAAGTTTTACTATCTTTCTCTGACTATGAATGCAAATCTTCTCTATCCCCATAGTAGTTATCTATGGTTGGGTTCTTTCTCTTTTGTTTATTCGTTTTTGTTTGTTATTTTGTTTTTTAACAACTATTATTATGATCAAGTAATAGTCCAGAGCTGTAAGGAATGATGTCCCAAGCCTCAAGTCTTTCTTACTGTTATTTTCTGAGTTCTGTACCAGGCCTCAGTCTTGTTCACTCCTCTCCACCCCTAAGTCATGGCTAGGAACCACATCCATGCTGCCCTACAGATGCTCTTGCACCCCATGGTTCTTCTGGTATCTGCAAACTACAGCTGTCCTCTCTTCCTTGGAATTGAAACCAAGGACTCTTCTCTCCTGCAAGGGCCACAGCCAGCAGAGGTCCTGCACCTCCAACTCTAACTCTAACCTTAACCCTCCAAGTATGCTAAGATTCTCACCAGTTGTGTGCTAGCTCCTTCTTTCCTGCAGCTACAGCCTGGGACTGGGTCAGGTTAGCACAGCTATGTTTGGAGTCCCTCCACCTTCTACTCATCTGTCCAACACCTACACTGTTCCTCAGGTGAAAGTTCCTGAGGTGAAAACCTCCCAGCCCAGTTGGCCCCAAGGCTTGTTTTTTGATTCCTCAGAGTCAGTCTGTGGATGTTCGCTCTTCACTCAGGCTGAAGCTCCGCCCCTAGAGGTAGAGTCTTTCCTGGGGTCCTTTCAAGTTGTCTTAGGAGGACAGTTGCTTTGCCCTAACTCCTGTTTGTTTCCCCTGCTCTACATTCACTCTGAGGTGAGGTTCTATTTTCTTTTGTGAAGGAAATATGAAAGTTTTCTGACCAACTCTGACATCTCCCCAGAACGCTCTCGTTCTTTCAAAGAATATTTCATTCTTCCATACAACTTGGAGAATATAGAAGCCAGAGAGTAAAGAGAAGAATGAGAGGAAAGAAAGTAGGCTTAGACTGTAGATGAAGATTAACCACAAAATGGAAGAGAGGTAGTTAGTGACTAGTTTAATAACAAAAAGGGAATAAAATATAGGCCTTGTTGGGATGAATGGATCAAGTGAGGGTTTTCAATTATATGCTGCTGATTCTCAGATCTATTTGTGTATCTCCAACTGCCTGACAGCTTAAACTGTGTTTCATGTAGGGATCTTCAACTCAAAATATCCCAACCCAAACTCATTATCCTTTCACCTAATCTGTCCCTTCCCTCTGAGCTTTCTTATTACTATTGAGGTCACCAGCATTTTCCCATTCACCAAGGGTCACAAGATGTCACCCCTGACACTTCCTCACTCATTTTCACCTCTACTCCCATATCTAATCAAGTGTAAAGTCCTCTTGACTTTACATTCCTAATATCTCTTTCTCTCTTGTGTTACTGCCGCCACCCATTGAAAGACCTCACCACCTGTTGCTTAGACTACTTCAATAGTCTGATCTCTGTGCCTCACATCTCTTACTCACTCCAGTCCACTCAGCTACTATATTAATTTTACTGAAATTCAGTCATGTTACATCCCTTTTTCAGTAAACTTCAGTGAGTCTCTATCCCCTGAAGGATCAAATATGAAATCTTTTTGTTTGGCATTTGAAACTCATCTCTTCTGCTTCCTTTCCCTTTTCAGTCTTCTTATGCCTTCCTCCTTGCAGTTTATTCTATGATTCAGTGATATTGGTGTCCTTGTTCTTCTTCCCACACAGCACTCTACCTCCTGATGCTCCCTATGCCTGACATTCTCTCTATCCTCATCTCTTCCTCTGTCCTCCTTGGCTTTGTCCAAGTATCAACAACAATCCTGCTTTCTGCAAGAAACCTTCCCTGATCTATCTTCATGATAGTACCTTAACTCCGTTGATTATCTCCAATTTATTCTGTCTATAGCTTTATTGGTACTTAGTTGTTTTCATGTTGTCTTTCCCATTAGTTGTGAGCTCCTTGGAAACAATGACTATCTTTTGCCTTTTTTGTATCTTCAATGTTTAAATTCATGGCTGGAACGTAGTAGGCACTTAAGTATTTATTGACTTACTGACAGGGGAAGATTGTAGGCAGTACAGAGGTCAGTCAGTAGACTTTAAGTGGAGATTGAAGGATTAGTGAGGGAATATGGATGACACAAGAAGCAACATGCTACATTGAAGAAGACTGAAAAGAAATTAAAAAGAAATCGAAGAAGATTGAGGAAGAGATTGAAGATTAGTGAGGGACTATAGATGATAAGGAGGGACAAGCTACTGAAGAAAGTAGGATGCAATGCAACTAGGTGGGACAATTGATATCTATGATACTCTGTTTACCTACAGCACCACCTAGGGGGTCAGCCATAGATAAGTGGGAGCATGAAATTAGGGTTAGAGGGGATAATCTAAGCCTGGAGCTTGGCAGGGGGAAAAATCAGTAATAGGAATAAGGAGTAGGGAATTCAAGAGAAGAAGATGGTGTAGGATTGACTGGTTCACCAAAGGATCAAGATGGGGAAGGAAGAAGTGTAGAGTGAGTGTGGGGCTGCAGGTCTAGAAGATAACCAAGGGGTGGAGGGATCAGTGGTTGTGGTAAGGAAATGTGATCAGAAAAGGGAATTCATGAAGACATAGGTGGGGCATTTGTGGGTGGTGGCAAGGTCAAGGACAGCAATCAAGGATGCAGCTCCCCTTACTTACCCTCAAACAGATTACTCTTCACCCATAATCCCAACACAATTTCCTTAAGTGATTTACTTTATGAAACTTCCTCCCCTCACAGTACCTGATTGATCCCAGCTTCTCTGGTTCAGTTCCAATAAAAGCCCAAACTCTGTGGGCTCTGGACTTCTCAGACTCAGTGAATGCCTAAGATGACATGACTGACCAACCAGAATTTGTGTTTCAACATGGAGATGAAGGGGGATGTATCCAGGGAAGTGGTATCCTTGGGTATCCTTGTTGTGTTAGGGCAAAGTAAACTCTCCCTTTTATTAAATATTCAGTGTTTCACAAGGGCCTCATTTCATTCTAACATCAATCTTGAACTAAGAGCGTACTGGCTTTAGTGCCCCTCCTACCAATGGATAGCAGAGGTGGGGGTGGAGGAGGTCATGAGAAATGAGTAAGTTGAGGAACTTAGAGATAACAGTGTTTTAGAGAGTAACAATATATAAGTTGAAGTCCCTTAGTATGAGGGCAGGAGTTGGCAAAGAGAGAAAGATTGTGAACTCAGTGTGGAAAATAGGGGCCCATGTACAGCAACTACCAGAATTCTGAGTGAGTAGTAAATATGGACTGAGTTAACCTTAGAAGAGAGGTTACTGAGTAATAGAGGACACAGGGGAAGAACCTGGAAGTGGTCATGAGGAGCAAGGAGTAATCCAAATCCCCTGCCTCAACCAGTGAGTGGATGGGAAGTACATGCAGTGCTAGAAAGGGATCTTTTCATTAGGAAGGAGCCCAATCTTAGTGTCATAAGAGGGAAGAAATGGAAAATAAAAAGATTTAAGATGAAAGTAGGTCTGTTATGTGTTGAGCACACATTCCAAAGAACACAAGGTTGGCTAGCTGGGAGACAGTGTATTGTTTGAAGAAAGTGGTAATGAGGAATTGGGCAGTAGAGGATAGGGAATGCAGTTTGAATGATAATCTAAGAATCAGAATCAGGGTTTTGAATCACTGTGATGGAGAGGGTATGTATGACCAGTGTAGTACTTCATATGTAGTCTTCATGAAGGGAAACTTTTAGAAGGATTTTTAAATGTTATGACCTCAACGTAGAGGTCTTAGGAATTCAGACTGGGGAGCAAGAACTTGGAGCAGAAAAAAGTAACATTCTCCTTCCCCCAAGTCATACCAGAAAGTGTATGCAATGGTTCCCTCTCTCTTCACTTCAGTGGTAGGAGACTGGTGAGATGGAATGATACTTTTCCTGTTCCCACAGGAGGCTGAAAACATCAAGATACTCAAGTGGCTGACACAGAGTCGCTCTCCCCTCACCATACCAGCAGGAGACTAGAATATTCTTCTTTTCCAAGGGATGCTGGAGGTCGGGCAGCATATATTCAAGGTCAGATGGTAATGTGGCCTCCTCTCTTCTTCCTGATGTCCTTCATTTGATCCCCTTTGAGTAAAGTGGCTTTTGCCACTACTTAACAGAACTTGGCGCATCTAGGTGGTGCAGTAGGGCATACAACACCAGGCCCAGAGTCAGGGAGACTACTATTCTTAAGTTTCAGCCTGATCTCAGACACTCACTGGCTATGTGACCCTGGTCAAGTCATGTAACTCTCTTTCCCTCAGTTTCCTCATCTGTAAAACAAGCTGGAGAAGGAAATGGCAAACTGCTCAAGCATCTTTGCCTAGAACACCCCACACGGTATCACAGAGAGTCAGATAGGACTGATGGGACTAAAACAATTCATCATCATAATCGCCATCATCAACAACCACAACAATACCGAACTTGCCTGGGGCTCCATGGAGCTGCCTGATTGTGCTAAACATTTTACTTTGACCTTCCCGGAGATGAAAGAATTGGCTTTGATTTTCCTCACTCAGACTTATATGATTCACCCTGTAGGTTATTAGAGCACAGTTCTTGATTCAGTATATTTGCCACTTGCCTCATGAAATTAGGGTTGGAGGGATAATCCAAACCTGGGGCTTGGCAGGGGGAAAAATCAGTAATAGGAATAAGGGGTAAGGGATTCAAGAGAAAAGGATGGTGTAGGATTGACTGGTTCACCAAAGGATCAAGATGGGGAAGGGAGAAGTGTAGAGTGAGTGTGGGGCTGCAGGTCTAGGAGATAACCAAGGGATCACTGGTTGTAGTAAGGTTGAAGAATTGGTTTGGGGAGGAAAGGCAGAGGGAGAGGGAGAATAACAACAGAATGTGATCAGAAAAGAGAATTCATGAAGACAGAAGTGGGGTGTTTGTGGGTGGTGGCAAGGTCCTGTTTATTGGTTTTCATCAGTGGGAACTGAAACAATGCAACATCCCAACTATACTCAAGTTTATGTCAGCTTCCTGCCTGTGGGCAGTTTCTTTCAGACTCAGCAGAGGAAAAAAGTTACAAGTGTAGGAACCTTTTTGTCTGAATAGCAATCTGGGAAATTCTCTAAATTTCATTTTAGATTGCCTTTTTCTCTCCCAAATCAAATCTGAGCCTGCATTTTGATAGACCAGCCAGTTAAGATTTTCTATAATTCTTATTGTTACTGTAATTAGTTAACTCAAGTTGAGTTAGTATTGTTGTCAACTGGTAGGAAAGAGCTGTTTCAAAGATCATGAAATCTCTCTTCCTACTGTTAGACTTCTTCTTAAAGGATGATTCCTGAAAAGTCGGGGACCAGGGGGAGGAGGGGCCATCTTTAGGGAGAACTAGAAATCTACTACCTTTTGAAGTAAAATGTTTATTACCATTGGGTTTGCATCATTCTCTACCAATGGGATAGCTCTACTGAATTCTAAAATAATGGAATATTGCAACCGGGGAGCAAAATTTAAATCCAATTCAGTTCATCTCATGACTTCGTCCAAGAGCTAGTGGATCTCTCTACTTCACAGCAAGTGGCTGTTTACAGAAGAAATCCTTAAAAACTTGCAGTGAAAAAAATATACCGTATATCCATAAGGTTGCTATTTCTATCAATTGATAACACATGCTGAATTCAGTCAAAAGCAGCATTACTTCACCAAATGTCAGACTGCTGAGGATATAGCTGTTCTTGAAAACTTGTCACATAAAAGACAGTGCCAATTTTATGGACATAGATTAAGAACCAGAAATTTAGCATGGTATTTTGGGGTGGGAGGAACGGAGAGATGGCAGAAAATTTGTCATTCAAAATCTTGTGGAACTGAATGTGGAAAACTAAAAATAAGTAAATAAATTTAAAAAGTTTAAAAAAAGAAAAAAAACCTTTGAATATGAAAAATAAATAAATAATTAAAAATAAAGAACTATAAATTCGATAACATCTAAATGGCATAGATGAATGCTGTGGACCCCAAAACCTCATTCCCACTGAGTTTGTCTTGTTCTCAGTCTATGGAATAGTAGGTTTATTTCAGTCTAAAACAATGGAACATTCCAACTAGGAATCAAGATCCTTAAATTCTATTCTTCAAGAACTTTAATCCAGAAGAGCTCCAGTTCATGTCAGATTTTTGTCTATAAAAGTAACATTTAAAACCCCTCTGGGAAAATAATGTATCTTTAGGACCCTAGGTACTTGACCTACAATCTAATAATTTCCTTGAAATAAAAAATCATACGTTATCTACAATCCATATTGTTTCCTCCAGCTTGGTCGCTTTGCTGTGAATTGATAGGCTAGTTCTATTTCACTTGAAGTCAATAAAATCTGGCCTGCTTCTAAACTGCTGTAGAATTTCTAAAAATTGAGCAAGTAAACCACTGGTTTTGTATTGTCCTCAGTTGATGGGAGATTTCCACATAAAGCAGTAGATTATTTCAACTGCCAAACATGGCAATTAAAGTCTATTCAGTTGTTCAAAGGCCCTTATCCAATGGCCAGTGGAGACTTTTATGTCAGATGTTTGCTTATAGGAGGAATCATTAGAAGTCTGTAAGAAAAATAATATTTAACCTGTATGAACTCGGGTATATGATCAGTAATGTGCTACATTACTTGAATATAATGCATGCTCCAAAATCTACATTGTTTACTCCATTTGGGTAGTATTGATGTCAATTAATAGAATAGTTCTGTTTCAGTCTAAGGCAGACCTGCACAGCCTGAGACCCATGGGCCGCTTGTGGCATGCCAAAAGATTTTGGGTGGCCCTCTAAAAATATAGAGGAAACCAGGCCACCCAAAATCCTTTGGCGGGCCACGGGTTGGACAGGCCCGATCTAAAGCAACAAAGGGTTTGCGGGTGTCACACAGTAGTTGGGGAGTTGGAGTAACCGCTCATCTAATGCCGTTGGCTTGAGCCCCTACAAGTTATTTTCATTACTGTCAGATGCCATTGACTGGAGCTAATATTGAGGCACTTCCATTACATATACCTACAGCTCTTCCGAAATTAGACTTCATAACCTCTTCCACATGAAGAGATCCCTGTTACACATGTACGAATGGGAGGGCAGGATGAAAGCCTGGTTGAAATTATCTTTTGCCTGTGCTGGCTCCATGTTAAAGACCCCCACAGGTACAAACTCTTCCTGGCATTCCCTTCTCTTCTCTCTTCTCATGCTTAAAAAAAAAAATTGGTCCACCCAGACAGCAAAGGAAAAAAAGTGCTAAGGGAGTAAGTAGGGCAGGGTACATGCTTTCTGACTTCAGCTCCAAAACCCATAGGTCTCTGAACTACAGCATAGTGAATGAGTGAAACTTAGAAGTCAATGGTAGAGATGTTTTGGTGAGAGGGGAGAAGATACTTTTTGTATCCCTCAAGACATACTTCATAGAAACACTGGGATTAAGTCTCTGTATAAGGTCATCTTCAAGTATAAGCTTCACTGTTTTGTGTGTTCGATTCCCTCTTACGACATAGAACATAGTTTCTCAGTAAATGAGTAGTTCAGCAACTTACTTAGTCCCAAAGAGTCTAAATGAAGAAACATGTCAGGCCAGAAAATCCATGGGAACCTTCTAGAACAGAAGATCATCTTCCATGCCTGCCCTTCCTTCAGACCAATACATTTTTGGAAGTCCGAATAAGGACTAAAAAGTTAAATAAATGTTATTGAACCTTGTGAAGTTATTATTTAATTCATTGAATCTTTGTACCCCGCACCAAGAAAGCTGGGAGAACATACTAATTGTTTAATAAACACTTATTAATTGAATTGGAATGCGATGATTGCTCTAGTTTAGCACCACGTAGTCAAAGGAAGAGATGTTCTGTGGCCACTGAATGGTAGTGTTGCCTGATCCAATATAATACAGCCTCATATCACTTGTCTAAACAATAACAGCTAACATTTTTTATAACACTAGGTAGTGCCAGATACTGTGTTAAGCGCTTTTAAAATGATTATCTTATTTGATCCTTGTGTCACTAGGATGTAGGAAATGTTACTATTCTCATTTTCTGGATGATGAGGTTGAGGCCGACTAAGGTTAAGCCCTGGGTCACATGGCAAGGTCACAGCTTAGTATTGTCTGAGTCTGGATTTGAACTTGGGCAGATCTTCCTGAATCCAGGTCTGGCAGTCAATGCACTGCACCATCAAGTTACCTCTAATAAATTAACATGGCCAAAGAACTTTGTCTTTGCTGTGCAAACTTTTCTGGCTGCACTTATCAAGGCTGGTCAGAAGAGCATAGATCTGAAACTGGAAACACCTCAGAAACCATTTAACCCAACTCATTCATTCTACTCTACTCTGGACACCCTTCATTTCTTCTTCTATACTCCTTCACTTGGTGATGTCTTCAGCGCCGAAGGATTCAACGGTCATCTTTATGCAGATGAGACTTAGATCTGTTTGTCCTTCCCTAACCTGTCCCATAACCTCCAGTCTAGTATCTCCACTTGCCTCTTGATGTCTCAAACTGGGTATCTCATAGACAGCTTAACTCAACATACCCAAAAGCAAAATCATCAAGGTTCACAATCTTGACTCCTCTTTCTCCCTTGCTAAGTATATCTAAACGATTGACACAATTTGTTTCTTCCTTCACAATGTCTCTCATATGCGTTTCCTCCTCTCCTCTTACTCAACCATTACCCTAATTCAAGCCTTTGTCACTGTTCCCCCCTCAATCCAGTCCCTCAAAAAAATTTCCTTGCAACCTGAGGGAAAGAAAGTCAGTGAGAACAGGACGACTTTAAAAGAAAAAAATATTAAAGTAAACTGAGGAAAATAACACATACTGTTTGTAGCAAAAAAGGAGGAAAATCATAACTTGAAAAAGAATCAATTTTAGAAACAGATGGAGCAAAATATGAACCTAATTCTTACTACTTTAAACATGAATGGATTAAACAATCCAATAAAACAAAAAACATGGTCAGACTGGAAAAGAAAACAAAATCCTACAATCTGTTGTATACAAGGAGCACATTTCAAAAACAAAAATAGAAGTAAAACAAAACTAAGGGGAGGCGGAGCCAAGATGGTGGAGTAGAAAGACTCACATATGCTAGCTCCAAACCCACAGCCCATGGATTTCCTCTAAAAAGAACTCGCAACAAATTCTGGAAGAGTGGAAGCCACACAGCAACACGGTGAAGGAGATTTCCATTCCAGAGAGCCCTGAAAAACCGACCCCAAAGGTCCATCCCACACCGGACGGGAGTGGAGCACTCCCCTGCCCTGGCCCCGCAGCACTGAGAGGAGCAAGCAGATCTGAGCAGGTTTCAGGGATGGAATCTCCAAGGGCCGTGAAGGTCCCTCCACCCACAGACGCACAGGTCAGTGAGAGAGACAGGCTGAGAGGGGAGTGGGGTGTCTCCGGGACTCAGGCCCCCTCGGGAGGCAGCAGCAAAGGCAGCTGCAGAGGCAGCAGGCAAATAGAGGCTCCAAGAGCAGGCAGGAGCTCAGCAGCAGCTCCATTACAAAAGGCCTCTGCATAAACCTCCTGAGGGAACTGAGCCTGGGGGGCCTCCCTGTCCCCACCTGAGCACCAGAAATTAAGCTCCCATTGAATAGCAGCCAGGCCACCAACCAAAAGCCCTGAGGCTGGGGAGCAGCATTTGAATCTCAGACCCCAAGCACTAGCTGGGCGGATCTAGGCGGGGGTGGAGAGGACTCTCAGAAATCAAGAAACTGGCTGGGAAGATGCCCAGAAAAGGGGAAAAAAATAAGACCATAGAAAGCTATTTTCTTGGGAACAGATGATTGCGCCATTCCTCTCTGACGAAGAAGACCAATGCTTACCATCAGGTAAAGACATAGGCCTCTGCTTCCCAAACATCTGGAATAGATATCCAATGGGAGCCTTGGAAGAGCTCAAAAAGGATTTTGAAAATCAAGTTAGACAGCTGGAGGAAAAACTGGAAAGAGAAATGAGAGAGATGCAAGAAAAGCATGAAAAACGGGTCAATACCTTGGTAAAGGATACGCAAAACAATGCAGAAGAAAATAACACCTTGAAAAATCGGCTAACTCAATTGGTAAAAGAGGTTCAAAAACCAATGAGGAAAAGAATGCTTTCAAAAGCAGAATTAGCCAGGTGGAAAAATAGGTGCAAAAGCTCACTGAAGAAAATAGTTCTCTCCAAATTAGAATGGAACAGATGGAAGCTAATGACTTTCTGAGAAACCAAGAAATCACAAAAAAACCCCAAAAGAATGAAAAAATGGAAGGGAATGTGAAACATATCATTGGAAAAACAAATGACCTGGAAAACAGATCCAGGAGAGACAATTTAAAAATTATAGGACTCCCTTAAAGCCATGATCAAAAAAAGAGCCTAGACATCATCCTTCATGAAATTATCAAGGAAAACTGCCCGGATATTCTAGAACCAGAGGGCAAAATAAGTATTCAAGGAATTCACCAATCACCACCTGAAAGAGATCCAAAAA
>JAQQSK010008431.1:0-13516 GCA_028658325.1 Potorous gilbertii
GGGGAGAGGGAGGAGGGAGGGAGAGGGGGAGGGAGAGGGGGAGGGGGAGGGAGGGGGAGGAAGGAGGAAGAGGGAGAGGGAGGAGGGAGGGAGGGAGGAGGGAGAGGTGGAGGGAGGGAGGGAGGAGGGAGAGGGGGAGGGAGGAGGGAGGAGGGAGAGGGGGAGGAGGGAGAGGGGGAGAGAGAGAGAGAGAGAGGGAGGGAGGGAGGGAGAGGGAGAGAGAGAGGGGGAGGGAGGGAGAGGGAGGAGAAAGAGGGAGAGGGAGGAGAAAGAGGGAGAGGGAGGAGAAAGAGGGAGAGGGAGGAGAAAGAGGGAGAGGGAGGAGGGAGGGAGGGAGGAGGGAGAGGAGGAGGGAGGGAGGGAGGAGGGAGAGGGGGAGGGAGGGAGGGAGGAGGGAGGCCTGGGATGACGGGCACCCCGACCCCGCAGGCGGGGCTGGAGAGTCCAGGGAGGTGAGGGGCCATCCCGCCCCCAAGCCCTTCATTGTACAGGTGAGGAAACAGACCCGGAGAGGCTAAGGAGCTGCCCAGGTCACACAGGTAGGCAGTGACAGCCTTCGGAGTGAAAAAGGTCTGGGTCCCGCTCGGCTAAAACGCCAGAAAAGTGACGGTTCTTCCAAAAAGAAAAGAGAGAAGGAGCAAGGTCTCACCAGCGCCAGCCCACGTCCGCGAGTCTCGCGAGAAGTCGTCCCCATGGTCCCGCCCCTCTTCGTTTCTTCCCTCGTCTCCCTCGTCTTCCTCGGTATCTCACGCCCAGCGTCGGTTTTCCGAGACTCTCGCGAGATCCCTCGTTCCTGGTTCCGCTTCCTCTCCAGCGCGGAGGCGTCGTCATCTCTCGGGGCAACGGGATGGCGGCGGGCGGTCCCGAGGCCGAGCGGCCCTTCTCCCTGGAGCTGCTGGTGGGCTGGGTGCGCTTGGAAGCGCGGCTTTTACCGCCGCCGCCCCCGCCGCCCCCGCCGCCCCCGGAGGGCAGAGAGGAGCCCGGGCCGCCGCCGCCCGACCCCTTCCGCCTGGCCGTGGCCTTCCGCCTGCTGGACTTCCCCACGCTGCTGGTGTACCCTCCGGGAGGCCCCGCCGCTCCTTCCCGCGAGCGCCAGCCCGGCTGGTTCGCCTTCGGCCGCGGCAAGGCCTGCCTGTTCCGCAAGGACGCGGCCGCCCTGCAGCGCCAGCTGGGCCTCTCCCCGCTCCACACGCTGCTCCTGACCGTGCCCCTCGGCAACCCGACCCCGGCCCCGAAGCTCTTGGGCCGCTGCAGCATCTCCTTGGCCTCCGCTGCCCGGGAGCTCCTCCGGGAGGGGAAGGGGCGCTCCGCCGCGGGAGCTTCCCAGGGCTACCGAGGTCTTTACGTCCTAAGAGACCCGATAGGGGAGCAAGTCGGGCAAATTTATCTAGGCTACCGCTTGACCGATTTGGGAAGCCCCTTGCTGGCCCCTCTTACCCTACAGACCCCCGGGGCCTTCCAGAGGGAGGGGAACCCTCCTGGGGCTCAGCTTAGTGGAGAGGAGGAAGTGAGGACAAAGGAGAGGAGTCCCCCAGCCCCCCAGGGAAAACAACCATTTCCTCCCCCAGGCCTAAGCTTTGCTCAGGTGAATCCAGAGGATTTGGAAGATTTGGAAGAACCAGAGCAGCAGCAAGAAGTGATTGAGATAGTTGCCTACGATAAAACTAGGCCGAAGCAACAGGAATATGTGGTTAAGGTAGTTGAAACTCCCAGCAGATGCCAAAGGAGTGATATAGACACAGAGTTAACAGACTCTTCCCAGTCGGAGACTGTGACGTTAAGTGAGGTTGGAGAAAGCATTAGTCCAAAAAATCAGGAAGTCACAGATTTAGAACTTGAAACAAACATATTTTGCCCACCACCTCTCTTTTATTCTCATCTGGAGCCAAAAAAGGTACCACCGACCAAGGGCAGATTCATAACTGTACCTCAAATGAGCATGCCTAGGAAATCAAATGATGTGGTTCGAGAAGAAAAGGTCTGGTGCCCTTTGGTAATGAACCATGATGCCCCATCAGAACACAGTCATACTGCAATGTCCCAGTCTCTGCCTGACCAAGGTAGACTTTTTGAGCAAGATAAATTTGACACAATAAGGCAGCTGCCTCTATTAAATGCTTTATTGGTTGAGTTATCTTTATTATATAACCAACCCCTTGCTGCAGCTACTGGTATACACCCTCACTTAGCCTGGTTATACAGGCCTGAAAGTGGGAAGGCCCCAGAATCTTCTGACAGTGCCACTTGTAAAACTGAAGAAGTGGGAGATAAGTTTTTACCTATGGAGAAAGAAGAGGTCTTAAGTCCTCCATTAATAAAGAACCAGGTTGGACGCAACCTCAGAAAAGGTGTATGTTTTGAAAAAAACAGGAGCACCCAAAAAAAAGTTCCAAGAAGAAAACTGTTTTATGGCCTTACAAATACATTCAAACTCCGTTTAAAGCAAACAAACCCAAACATGTTAATGCTACATGAAAAAAGAGAACAGTATAGAAAAATACGAACAGAATTGCCCAATACAGATAAGCTTCAAAGTTTATCATCTAAGGGAAAAAGTTCGATAGAGGAGAATGGAAAGCCACACAAAGTTCCCAGTAATCTATATTCTGCTTCAGAGGATTTTTTTGCTGAAAACATTAAAACTTTAAAGCAAGATGGGGTGGAGAGTTATGGCCAAAGGTCTACAAAGGAAACTCATGTTTCAGAAACTGGAACTAAGAAGGAGATAAATGTTGAAATCAAAGCAAAGAAAGAGTCATTTCTGGAAACTTTGATTAACCCCATTTTACCAGAAAAAGTCACTCCTACAAATGTTTCAGAAAGATTTAAGAAGGAAGACCATCTTCTAGACATTGATACAGAGAATACTAGAATAGACAATGTCATAGATTTTAGTAATAGAGCAAGTGAGACTCTGGGATGTGAATTTCATCCTAATTCAAATGACAGTAAACCAAATGAAAATAGTCATTCTGAGAGTATACCAGAACTGAAGTATTCTGATGATTTTACTAGTCCTTGGTATTCTGAAGATTTCTCCACTGCTGATGATACTTTTGGAAGTCGTAGAGTTCATGATAGTAGTCCTGACCTAGAAGCAGATAACCTCAATTATTCTCATTTAGATACTGATTGTAAGTCTAGTGAATCTAGAATGTCTAGAAAAAGTCATAGAAGTGAAATGAATTCTGTCCTTACCCCACCTTTTTCAGCTGGCTCACCAGTACATTCATATAAAAAATCTCACCATTCAAAGTCTCAGGGAAGAAGTCTAGTAGATGGAAATAGTATCTCCAGCAATGACCTTTCTTCACATTGGAGTGAAGGGAAGAAAAACCATGATGACCAAAATAACATTTGTAACTCTGAAACGAAAAGTAATAGTCAAGGTGCCCTCGATAAACTTAACTCAAGAAGTGGCCAAAAATCTTTAGAAAAAAGCCAGTCACTGAGAACATCTCAAGTAAGTTCTTATTTGCCATCTAATACATCTGAACTAGAACTTAGTGCTCTGGATAGCATTGCTTCAGATCAGCTTGAAGAAAATGATGAACTTGACTCACTAGATATTTGTGAACAATACAAAGACATTTGTGAGTTAGTAATAAATAAGCTTCCTGGGTATACAGTGTAAAATTGGTTTTTTTCATATTTAATGTAAAAAATCTGGTATATAGTTACTAAAATTTTGTAACATTTTCATTGCTTATTTTTATACATAAATTATGTGAATGCATTCATTATGGAAATGCAAAATAAGATGTTACTCATGTGCCATATTTTTGCTGTTCAAAATCAGTATTCCTCTAGTAGCAATTTGGAATAGGTCATGAAACCATTGTAATCCTTATAAAGTTTTCTGTTTTATGATAACATTACAAATGCTTTCAGAATTGGTTCTAATGAACAATCTGCTTTAGTTACTGAAGCAGTTTATATCCGAAGAAGATAGGGGGATAAAACAATGCTTATACTAAGGGGATGTTGTGGGGACAATTTTAAATTTTTGGAGGAGTTAATTCATTATGGAATGAGAATGTGGACCTGAATCAAAGAGAATATAAATATTAAGGATTTCTTAAAACTGTGAAGAAAATGATTAATGCTGAAGATTGTAAAACTAGTAAAAATAATAAAAACTAATAAAGTAAGATTGTAACAAATAATTATAATAAATAAAATTGTAATTTCGTGACTAAATTTTGCGCCATGCTTGTGTCATTTAAAATAGAGACAGGAACCAGGTATAAGCCTATACCTTGTACTTACTACCTGCGTGACTGAGTAAGTCATAATGAGAATTTTAGAGAACTTTGGCCATTAGTCCAGTCTCATGATTGTATACATAAGGAAAAAGAGACCCTAAGAGGTTGCCTGATGATCAGTGAGTATTAGTGACAAAGTTGAGATTTGCACTCCGGGTTTCTGACTTCAAACAACATTTTTTTGATTGTACTTTGCTGTTCCACCAAGGGAATCTTTCTGGACTTCTGGTGTCTCTAAAAGGAGGAAGTTGAATTTTAGATCACACCTAAGCTTCCATGCTGCTGTAAATCCTAAAGGATAGTGATTATAAAAGTGACATCTATTTGTAAGGGGGAAAGCTTGGTTCTAGACACTATGCATCACTGAGCCCAATTACTGATAAAGTACAATTTAACCTCATTAATACTGACTTAAAAATCTTAAATGACGAAACTACTGTCATACATGTTCATGCCTATTTAGATCTGGAGTAGAAGCAAGGGTGTTAGCATTTAGTCTTTTATCTCCTTTCCTCCAAATAGGAAAAAGAAGTGTTCATGTCTCCCAACTCTTAGTACTACCCTCAATAATTTCCTTTCTATTATCTTAATGTTTCAACAAGATGATTTAGGAGTTGGAGTACTTATGTTTGAATCCATGCTGTATTGTCTATGTGGCCTTGGAGAAGTCACTTAACCTCAGTGGGTCACTGTATCCTTATCTGAAAAGTGAAGCCATTGCACTAGATCACTCAGAGGTCCCATAAAGGTACTCTAACTTGACCAGTCTGCAAATAATTAAATTCAGTTTTGGAAGCAAAACCATAACAATTAGTGAACACTACTACATTACGTAATTAAGTAGTGTGCATAGCATTCATTCTGTAGTCTTCAGTCAAAACTAGGAAGTAGGTAGGGAAGATAGAGGAATGGGTGAAATGTGAACTTTGCCTTTAAAATGGGTAGAATTTGCATTGATGTTTGGTGGGGAGGAGGGTTGTGGGAGAAGTAAATTTCAGGAGAAAAAGATCAGTGGGGACAAAGTCATGGTAGTGTGAGTAATGCAAATGATTCGTGAAAGGAGAGTAATATAGTAAATTCCCTGCTGGAAAATAATGGGAAATAAAGTTGGATAGATTAACTCAAGCTGAGGATGCTTTATCACCAGTGTGGGTAGGTAGACTTGAAAAACAACAGATCCAGTAACTCTTAAATGAATGAAGCATCTTTCTCCATTGGTTGTTCCTCTCTCCATATCCCTTTGAGACTCACCTATGGAATTATTTTCCATCCTTTTCAAACTTAACATTTAGCAAAATTTGTTAGTACTCTTGGTCTGATCCTGGCACCTGATACTATGTTCCCTCTCCTGTGTTGTCTGATCAGATTTTTGTAGAAATGATAACAGCCCAGATTTGTTCTACATTCTCTTTTGCTCTGTATTTTGTCCTTGATCCTTCCCACTTCTATTACCTTTCTGCTCCAAGTCACTTGTGACTTGGTGAAATGGAGAGTTACTTTAGGTTGTTGACCAGGCATAGCTAAACGTGGTATTGAAGAATAATTTGACCATGATAACATATTTTATTAAAAGTGAGTGAGAGAGACAAATTTTACAGATAAAATACTGAATTTTAAAATAGAAAACATTTTTCACTTTCATGGTCTTTATTTTCTTCCAAAAACAGTATATTTTTGTCATAAAATAAGAATAATTAAATGTCAAATAATAGACACAGAAATACACAAATATAATTCAACAGACTTATTAAGTTCCTACTATGTGTATAATAGTTGATATTTGGATTAGTGTTCAAGTGGCTGTGCAAATAGTTTCTCCCTAATTTTTTTTAAAAAAGTTTTCCAAGTTTAACAAACACAAAATAGGATGATTTGCGTAAACTAGCAGATAACAAAATTGTAGATGAAATCATAAATCTTTGCCTTATTTAAAATGTATAATAAATGCAGTGTTACATTTTAAAGCTAACTTGTTCATCTGTTTCCTTCTGAATTTCTTTTTGTGTCTTGCTCATTTTTAGAAATGCTTCCATCTCTGTTTTCTTTTATGTGGGTGGGGAAAGGGAAACAATAATCTTGTTGGCCTGTCTTCCTCCTAACTACTATTCAAAATTGGAAGGGGTAAAAAAAAAAAAAGCCCTCCTAAGTATAGGCAAGCAAAATTAATCCTAAATATTGACAGTGTTCAAAAATATATCTCGTTCTGCCCCTTCAGACCATGACCTGTCAGTAGTTAAAAAGCATGATTCATCATTAGTCCTCTGGAAAGTGGTCATTTCATTGAGCAGATTTCTTAAGTATTTCAGAGATTTTTTTTCTTTACAATGTTATTTTGTAAATACTTTTTTGCTTTCTACTTACTTCACTAGTATTAACAGCAATGCCTGCGGGTATCCTTGTAGGGGGTGGATGCAGATAACCAAACAGTCTTTCTCACTCTTTTCCTCCCTAATCCCCTTTATCTCTTGAGATGTAAGCAGCCTCACCACTTTACAATAATGAGCTCATTTTAAGACTATGACCTCAAGTCCACCTGATTCCCTCCCCGGTTGCTTAAGGGAATTTAATTTAGCAGAAAAGTTACGCATACAATTACAATTGCTCGGAACCCTCAATTAGGAAAATTCCTAATGTTTAGGACTGCGTTTGGCTCTCTGCCTAATCCCTGACATCTCTGTAGCTATGGCAAAATATATTTTATCAGAAACGAGCTGAATATTTTGCAGTGTTTGTTAATAGGCACTGGGAGGGGAAGGGCAGATGATTTTAACTTCTTACAGTTTTTTAGAAGGTGGGTAGAACTGGTGACATGAGTCTGAGTCTTCTGCCTAGGTATGCCTATAGGACCAGTGACTCACCTTGAACCCTCTGCTCTTTTCCATAGCTCCTTCCTATTGCCCTTGTCAGGCATATTCTTTCTGACTTCATTTTTGAGGGTCCCCAGTCCACTATCTGTTGTCGGAAACCCAAATTCTCAACTCTTAAACTAGCTCACTGGTTCTATGTCAGCCTGAAAAATTATGACCAAATTCTTCTACCAAGTGAGCAGTATACATCTTGTGTTTAGGGAAGTGTCCAGGCCTTGTTCCTACAAAGTTCTTCATTCCAGTTTATTGATTCAGAGAAGATAGGTTCTTGCTTCCTAGCCAGATCTATACTACTGCCCTTGGTTAGCTTTTTCCTTATCTTGCCAGACTGTAAGCCTCCAGGCCTAAAAAGAATATCATACTTTCCTTCCCTACTCCCTACCCTACTTCCAGATTCCCTTGATGTCTTTGTCTTCCCCTCTTAGGATGTAAGCTCCTTAAAGGCCTCCTTCCCAGGTCTGACCCAGGTCAGTTCAGAACTGCCTGATTCTTGATTTGATTTGGTTGAGACAGGAATCATCAACTCTCTTCTTTCATATGAAGAGTACCACCAGGCCTTAGCATCTACCTTGCCTCTGCCCTCCAGATCCCTGGTGCTGTCATCAGACCCACCCATGTAACCAGATAATCTCTAACCTTGCCATCCACTCCACCACAACCCCCTAGGACTTCCAGAACTTTCCATCTACCCTGCAGATAAATCTTTTTTTTTTAATGTGTTATCTCCCTCAATTAGAATATGAGCTTGAGAGAAGTGATATTTTCTTTTTCTATCCTCAGTGCTTAGCATGTTTTTGGCACACAGTGAGTGCTTAATAAATGATTTTTCATTCATTTACTTACCCTAAATTCTAGTATGTATCTTAATATTTTTGTCTAAGAATAAAAAAAAAACAACTATTAGAATCTGAAATATAAGAGAATGGATATAAACTTGCAGTAAATAATGGATCATCTTCTGCTGATGTGCCTTTCCAACATTAACAAGACTTCTCTTTGGACGACTTAGAAAAGGTATCATTAGACCTTCACTTGAAGACTTCCTATCAGAATCTTCAGCAGCCTGAAATAACCAGATCCATTGCCTAGGATGATGAATCTTCATGTCTCCCTAGATTATACTCCATTCTGAAGGTGGCCTCATCTGATTACCAGTCCTACCCTGAGTCCCATTTTTAGACTTCTATCACATCAAGAATCAGAAATGGGAGAATCATAGACAACAGATAAAAAATGAAGAAGACTCCAGTTTTACCAAAAGAACTTTAGATTGTTAATATTTTATACTTAAATAGGCATGATTTGACTTCCTATGTAAGCTCATAGACTAGAACACTACAAATCCATCCATAGGTTCCTGATGTCAACTTTTGCTGTTATTTTTTCGAAGTGATCTCTGCTTGCTCCAAAAGTATTTCTGTAGTTTTAACCTCTTTACCATGTGCTTTGAGAACAGTAATCATCTTTTTCCTTTTTTGGCAAGGAATTTAATTTGGTTGGTTCTTTTATGACAGATATACGGAATCTCTTGCTGAGGCCATACCAACCCTAATTAACTTAGCAAGCCCATCCATCTCTTAGTTTCTACTAGTACAATCTTCAAGAACCCACTGTCAACTCTACATGAATATATATATATATATGCATGTATGTTATTTATACACACAGACACATACATTCATATATGTATACATATACACATTTCACATATGAACATATATGTATATTAGGGAGAAATACAGGAATTATACCTGTGATTTCGTTCATATAGGGACCTTCTCTGCAACCTACACTCTTAGAGAGTTATCTAGAGCACTAATAGGTTAAGTGTCTTGCTCAGGTTCACATACCCAGTATTTATCAGAGTGAGGATTTGAAAGAACCAGGTGTTACAGTGGGTAGAATGCTAGGCCTGGCATTAGGAAAACCTGCATTTAAATGCTTTATGATCCTAGACAAGTTACTAAACTTCTATTTGCCTCATTTTCCTCAGCTGTAAAATTGAGATCATAGTAGCACCTACCTCAGAATTGTTGTGAGGATGAAATATAAAATGACATGATATTATCATAAAATCATGTTATAAAAATGTCATATAGTAATTATTACAATTATATTAAATATACAAATACAATGTAATAATTTTAATGATATAATATTTTAAAAAATACTTAGCCCAGAGCATTGCAGTTAGGTGGTGTTGTGGATAGAGTGCTGGGCCTGGAGTCAGGAAGATCTAAGTTCAAATCTAACCTCAGACCCTAGGCAAGTCACTTAACCATATTTGCCTCAGTTTCATCATCTGTAAAATGAGCTAGAGAAGAAAATGGCAAACTATTCCAGTATTTTTGCCAAGAAACTGAATGGGGTTACAAAGAGTCAGACATGACTGAAATGATTAATTCCTTATTATCAATGCTTATTCCCTTTTGTTCTTGGTTTTGAGACTAGCTCTTTATCTGTTATGACATACTATCTTTCATTAGATACATAAAAGAAAAATGTATATGCACGTATAAAGGAAACTTGTATAATCTTCGTATGTATGTGGAGATGCTGTTGAAGTCTTTTGTATTAATAAATGCATATATTTACTTATACCTCATTATATAGGGACTCCAGTTTGGACTGTGCAGGACAACCTTCATGACAGTGGCAAACACTTTTGCTGAGCTTGTGATGTATATCCCTATTTCATTCCTGATTTTATAATAAAGAGTCATTAAACAATAGGTCAACTAGCATCTATATCACTACATCTTTAAATTAATGTATTGTGATTGCATGGACAGCACCTTGTTAGAGAGTTTTCATGGGAACATTTTGTTCTACCCAATCAGAATTTTTTAAAGTAAACAAACAACAAGCACCCAACAGACTTTTCCAACTTAAAATGTGGCAGGAAAATGTGTCTACCATCTACCTGAACAGCTGAACTTATAACAAAAATAGTGGCTTTTAGGATTTAAAAAAAATGTTCCAAAGGCAATTAATAATGAGAATTTTAAGAGGTTTGTTAGGTCTGACACAGCACAAAATGTGTAATATGGCATATGTACAGTTATGTGTGCAGTGGAGATATGTTCTTAAAAATATAGCTGAATTTATGTAAGATCAAGATAATTAGTACTACTACTAGTAGTAAAATTGGTTTCCCTATCTCACCCAGCAATGGGTGTTCCTTAATTTTTTTTTATCTAGTGGTGAATGACCATATAAAAATGTACTGACTAAATCAAGTGCTATTTTCATGTATTAGTCACCTTAAATTCAAATAAAAATATACAGTGGGAGTAGAAAATAATTTAAATTATATTATTTTGGCAAGGGAGATTTATGCACCTGTCAGCAAAACTGTCCACAAGACCATATTTCCTAGCTATTCCAATTTCCATGTGTCAATTTAGTATTACTAACTTTTGAACAAATAAGATACCAAAAAGTGTCCCTCCAAAACACGCCTAATTCCTTTACAATTGGGAGGGCCTATTAGTAGATGCTATAGTATCTGAAATTCATTGCTGGCATTCTTAATTTTAAATTCCAGTAAACTCAGAAACTTCTGGACAAACTATTTGAACTTAAGGAGAAAGAAATAGTTTATCTTCTGGGAAGACCCAAGAACCACTGCATGGTTCTAGATCCATGATATTATGTTCTCTGGGTCCTCTTCTAATTGGGTGGGGAAAAATTCCCTCCCTCCATTCCCTTTAGAATTATTATATAACAAATATGTTATAATGCGTAGTCTCTAAGGAATTAATATTGCAAATAACACAAACAGTTTAGGAGCAGTATATGTTTGGTATAAATGAGCTTTAGAATATTTCCATTAATTTACACGCTCAATATATCTTCCTATTGAGAAAGTTCATTTTTGTGGGGGCATACATAATTTTTCCAGAAGATATTCTCAAGCCCCGATATAATACCATTATTGAAAGACTTTCACTAATTCTAGGATAGAAAGTAATAAACCATTTTGGTCATTCCATAAGGATTTATTAAGCCCTTGGTAAGTTCTGGATAATTTGGTCTTTAACTTTTATCCCCAACAAAGTACTAAGAAGAAAAGAAAATCCAGAATTTATGAAAGTTGAGAATCTCTTTGAGTAGTAATTATTTGATCCCTATTGGGAGTAGGCATGTATTCTAAAGATGCTGGTGGTCTGTGTAGAAAGGGTAGCAGTGGAATACAAAGTGAAACCCAAAGCAGGGAGAGGAATAATCATTTATTAATCATTTATTAGACACCAACTATGTACCAGTCACTGTGCGAAGCACTTTTACAAATATTGCCTCTGATCCTCATGACAATCCTGGGAGGATGTTGCTGCCACTTCATAGTTGAAGAAACTGAGACAAACAGGTTAAGTGACTTACCTAGGGCCACATAGCTAGTGAGTATCTGAGGCTGGGCTGGAACTTGGGTCCTCCTGCCTCCAGGCCCAGTACCCCTGCTATGACACATAGCTTCATGAAAGTGGGCTGCTGTTGACAGTGGGGTAGCACAGAAAATACACTGTTGCTGTATATCTACTTTCTCTGAAGATGTTGGTAGTTCATAAGTTCTGCATGCTCAGCCAAAACTGATCCTCTCCTTGCAGAGATTCTTCTGAGGTCCTATATTGACATATATTGTTTAGTTCTTATATAACCTTCGCTGACTGCCTGTAATGATTCTCCTAAGTGGTGCTACCTATTTTTACTTACTATTCTTCTACGGCCAACACTACAGTATAACTTGTGAGTGAGTGCAAGGTGGTTTTAATCTGGGGTGAGAATAGAGCTGTGACAGCTCAGCTGTGTGGAAGGCAGACAGATACACTAACAAACTTGGTGGGAGAAGTGTAACAGTGGGATCTAATGATCAAATATGCCCTTTGATCAAATCAGCACTTTCCAAATGGCCATTGGCTGATGATGGGCTATAATAGCTTAACAGGCAAAGGCAGTGGAGGGGTGAACCAGAACCCAAAAGGGGATGGGAGAAAGACAAGATTTCCTTAAGGAATGACTGGTGTGTCCAAAGGAGACAAACAGTTTTCAAATGAAAAAATGCAAACTATTAACAATCATATGAAAGACTGCTCCAAATCAGAAATAATAAAAGAAAAACAATCTACAAAAGGCTGAGAAGTTTCACCTCATGCATCAGATTGGCAAAATGGTTAATTTTTTCATTGTCGCACACAAATGCACTGTTGCTAGAGTTGTGAGTTAATTTTCATAGTATTGTATTGTATTTCGTCGTTCCCACTTTGAAGAAAATTTACAATAATAAAAAATATGTAATAGGAATTTGTGAACCATACGTCATACAGTTGTATTTGGATATAACTAACATGTTCTGATAACCAACCTTGCCTGTGACCGAATAAAGAAATCCTAGCATGTTGGAATAAATGTTGCATCTTAAAACGTACTTTGAATGTTCTCAGGGTAAGTCTACAAGTTTTGTTAGCTGGCACCAAATAGAAAATTTCATCAATAACTCTGTGTCAGGTCCTTTGCTAAGTATGTTATAAATATTATCTCAGTTGATCTTCATGACAACCCAGTGAGGTAGGAGTTGGACAATTATGATGAAGCCATGTTTTGATTTAATCTTAAACTGCCTGTCTTATACCAGTTTATCTCACTTCCTTTTTCAATCCCAAGAGTCAGAACCCAATTGACAGACACTGGGGAATGACATTACCTATCAAAGCAGCCTTCCTTTAATATTTTATATAATTTTAAATAATTTAATCTATCTTAGAGGTACTCACCTTTCACTCTGACTCTTCCCAATGGCTTTGTTTATTTTGGAATAATCCTTATGAATTCCTCAAGGTCAAAGGTGCCAGCATTTTCCTTCTATCCTTTCTAAGAAAACTTGATAGCATTTACCTCTTCTAGACAGAAAGCTCCTTGAGGCCAAGCACTGAATTATTTATCTTTGTATATTTCCTAGCCACCTTGGTAGTTCCTTGAGCAAAAAAGTAAACACTTAATGAATGCATAATGAGCTAAATCGGATCCTAGGTTTGTGGCAACTTTTAGCAATGAACTATGTTGACCAGGCAGACTTTGTCATATCATTCCCTGGTTTTAAAGATGTTCTTAATAGATTTTCAATGCTTTGACTATTAGGGGTTTTTTAAATTGTTAGTTCACAATTGAAGTTCAAATGTTCAATGTTTAGCAAAAAGTAAATCTAACAAATAAAACATTAGTTTTTCACTTAAAAAAATTTTGCATCTCTCTCATTTCTTTTCCCAGTTTTTCCTCCACCTGTCTGACTTGATTTTCAAAATCCTTTTTGAGCTCCTCCATGGCTTGAGCCCATGGGGTATCTATTTCAGATATTTGGGATACAGAGGCT
Source organism: Potorous gilbertii (assembly GCA_028658325.1). Taxonomy (NCBI): domain Eukaryota; kingdom Metazoa; phylum Chordata; class Mammalia; order Diprotodontia; family Potoroidae; genus Potorous; species Potorous gilbertii. Next base: position 13,500 of record JAQQSK010008431.1, read on the forward strand.
TTGACTCCTATGTCTTT
>JAQQSK010008432.1:0-13516 GCA_028658325.1 Potorous gilbertii
CTTTATCACGGTATTGACCTGTTTTTCATGCTTTTCTTGCATCTCTCTCATTTCTCTTCTCAGTTTTTCCTCCACCTGTCTAACTTGATTTTCAAAATCTTTTTTGAGCTCTTCCATGGCTTGAGCCCATTGAATATTTATTTCGTATGTTTGGCATACAGAAACCTTGATTTCCATGTCTTTCCCTGATGGTAAGCATTGTTCTTCCTCATCTGAAAGAAATGGAGGAAATATCTATTCATAGAAGTAAACTTCTATAGTCTTATTTTTTTTCCCTTTTCTTGGCATTTTCCCAGCCAGTTATTTGACTTCTGAGATTCCTTTCCACACCCACCTCACCTCCAGATCTGCCCAGCTAGTGCTTGGGGTCTGAGATTCAAATGCTGCTCCCCAGCCTCAGGGCTTTCATTGGGGACAGGGCTGCTATTCAATGTGAGATTAAGTTCAGCTGCTCAGATGAGGGCAGGGCCACCTCACAGGTGTCAGTTCCCTCAGGGAGTTTACATGGAGACCTTCAACAATGCATCTGAGCCCCTGCCTGCTTTGGGAGCCCCTGTCCGCTGCTGCCTCTGCTGCTCCCTCCTGAGGGGCCCTGAGTTATGGGGACACCCTGCCCCTCTCTTTGCAAGCCAGACAGGCTCTCTCACTAACCTTTGGCGTCTGTGGGTGAATAGACCTGGGAGGCCCCTGGAGATTCTGTTCCTGAAGCTTGCTTGGATCTGTTCCTCTTGGTGCTGCACAGCCAAGGTAGGGCTGGACTCCTCTCCAGGTCCGGTGCCACATTTACATTTTTTTAAAATTAGCTTTACATCCCCCCAATATTATAACACAGTAACTTATTTCCACAGTCACAATATTTCCTTAGTCTTAAGTCATAACTTATTTCTTTTGTCATAAAAGCTTAACATAAGTTTAAATGTTCTTTATACGATGGTAGAAGGTACATATTTTATAAAAATTTCCATGTTTGTTTTATAATGAAAATGTTTTAAGTATTTAAAGGGTTATTTGAATTGGCCTAATTGCAATATTGTTGTATCTCAGGACATAGGGAGCCCCAAGGAGAAAGAGAGTTCAGGGAATAGTTAGTTGATGGAACAATCAGAACACAAACAACCTATATCGATTAAGTTCATTGTCCTGTATGGGAATAACTTATATAGAATCCCAAAACAATTATAGTAATATCAAAAATCACTAGTTACAGATTAACAAAGCAGATATAATGATAAAAATAAAGTTTGAAATATTATAAGGATTACTAAAATGCGATATGATGTGAGCATATGCTATTGAAAAAGATTGTCAATAGATTTGCTGAAAGCAGGATTGCCACAAACCTTCAATTTCTAAAAAAAATGCAATATTTGCAAAATACAACAAAACTATGTACAATAAAGCCATATACAATAAAACAAGGTATGCCTGTATTCAAGACATTCAGATTCATCACTGAAAAGGTGTTAATATGGACCAGCTACCTCATCTCCAAGTAAACATTCCCTGATGCCCATTTAAGATTAAAGATCAAGAATCATTCCCCTGCCCCCACTTCTTCCTACTAAACATATTCAGAAACTAAAGAACTTGAAAAAAAAATTACTGTTCCTGGATCAGCTACTTCCCAGAGGCAATCTCAGTATGTGTCAAATATGCATAGGAACACAGAAAAACAACTGGGATGTTTGGGAAAATTCAAGGTTTAGAAGGTTTGTATGAGCGAGCCTCCATATTCCTTTTGCCACTGAGAGAAACAAGAGGAGCCATTGCCTAGTATGATGCTTAAGGGCCCTGCACTTGATTATTCTAAAGTACTTTGGACATGAACCAGTCCCAGCTCTTAAATGCTGCCAATCTTTGCCCTGCTCTCTACCTCATTTCAGTTGGGCTTATATATCAGCTACAATAAAAGAGTCAGTAAATTGATGAAAGGCCAGTAAACTAAACACTTAATTTCAGGTGTTTAGAGTCAGCGTATTAATGATTCATATTTGGAATTGCCAAAATGTCCCACCAAAAAGAGCCCCAAATCTGCAAAGAATTTAAGGGGATACAAACCACGCTGGGGAAATCTGTCTATTCCCCTCAAATGTTATGCTTTGTAGATATGGGAAAGATCATTTGGAGTTCTTTGCAGGAGTGAAAACTAAAACTTTTATCTTCCTCATTTATCACCCTCCATTCACATTTAAAGAATGAGAATCTTTTTAAGGAAAGACACTAAGTAAATTGAATATTGTGGACAAATACAAAGCTCTTTCTCTTGGGCCTTTCCTGTTGGAAACTTGGAGAGAAAGTGTTTTTAAAAAGCAATTCTATTTTTAGGATAGCATTGAGGTGTTAAGTGGTATGTGCATTGAAACTCACTGGAGAAAGGAATTAAAATGGCCCCAGGCCATGGATCCTCCCTTTTCAATTTCCACCTTTAAATCCACCATAACTCATCAGCCTTGTATGCTGTTTAATAGTTAGAATCTTTAAAGAAATTAAACATGAAATCTGCAAATAGATTATGCTAAAGGAGATTGGAAGAGAGAAGTTGTGGAAATGGAGTTCTGTTTCCCAAGAGCAACTGAATGAAAGAAGTCAAGTCAATGGGCATTTGTTAAGTACCTCATGATGTTCTAGGCAGTGTGCTATGCAGTAGAAATAGCAAGAAAGGGAAAAACATGATCTCTGCCCACAGAAAACTCCTCTTCCCAGGGGGTAGGTGGTATGAAAAAACCTGAACATAATAGATCTCTCTCTCTCTCTCTCTCTCTCTCTCTCTCTCTCCTCTCTTCTCCTCTCCTCTCCCTCCATCTAGATATACACACACATGCATGTATAGTTTCAATGCAATATAAACTCAGAGGGACAGCACTAGCAGGTGAAGGACAAGGAAAAAACTCTTGCTGAAGATGAAGTTTAATTTGAGTCTTGAAGGTAGGAAGGAAATCAAGAAGTAGAAATGAGAAGGCAGCATTTCAGGCATGGGGGCTAGCCAGTGAGTGAGGATGGGAAATGGATTGTCATGTGTTAGGATCAGCAAGAAGTCCAGTGTTCCTAGATCATAGAGTACACAGAGCTGTGTAGAATTTAAGGAGACTGGGGAAGACAGGAAAGGGCAAGGTTGTGAATGGCTTTAAGTGAAAAAGAAAATTTTACATGAAAAATGAGTTAATTGATTTACTTGATCAAATTACCCTAGTCCATTTAAACTAAAAAAAAATGTTCTGGAATATTTCCCCAGTGAAAATGATCAGTCATTCAAAAAATAGGTTTTAACTTACGTGAACAAGTACTTAGAAATACAGTGATACTGGAAATGAAGAGTGTCTATGTAAACAGGAAATTTATTAGCAGTCATCTACAAATATCAAGCTAGTTTCTTTTTCTTCTCTTTTTTTGAGCTGTATTTTGATTCATTATTTATTTTAACGTACGCTTCTGTTTAAAATTTGAAAATCAAAATCTCTCCCTTCTCACCACTCCCCCACTCACTGAAAAGACAAGCAATATTAATTATTCATGTGAAATCACGCAAAACATTTCCATATTAGCCATGTCACCAAGAAAAAAAGGAGAAAAATTATACTTCAATTTACACTCAGAGCTCATCAGTTCTTTCTCTAGAGTTGGATAGCATTTTTCATCATGTGTCCTTTGGAATTGTCTTGGATCATTTAGTAGCTGAGTCTTTCACAGCTGACCGTAATTAAAACATTGCTATTTCTGTGTACAATGATCTCCTGGTTCTTCTCACTTCACTTTGCATCAGTACAAATAGTTCTTGCCATGTATTTTATGAAACCCAAACTCTAACCCTTGTCATTTCTTCTAGTAAAATAGTATTCTATCACAATCATATGCTGCAACTTGTTCAGCCATTCCCCAATTAATGAGCATCCCCTCAAACAAAAAAAGAGCTGCTATAAATATTTTTTTACCATATACTTTACTTTTGTTTGTGGGGCAGCTAAGTGGCATAGTGGATAGAGTGCCAGACCTAGAATCAGAAAGACATATCTCCTGGAGTTCAATTCTGGTCTCAGACACTTACTAGCTGTGTTCCTCTGGGTAAATCACTTAACCCTGTTTCTCTGTTTCATTATCTATAAAATGAGGTGAAGAAGGATGTAGCAAGCCACTCCAATATTTTTTCCAAGAAAACCCCAAATGGGGTCACAAAGAGTTAGACTTGACTGAAACAACTGAACAACAAAAGGTCCTTTTTCCTTTTTGTTGATCTCTCTGGGGTACAGACCTAATAGTTATGGCTGGGTCAAAGGTTAAGCACAGTTTTATAGACTCACAATAACCCTGATAAGTAATATTGTTATCCCCATTATCCCCATATTCCCCCATATCCCCAAGGAAATTTAAGCAAAAAGAGGTTAAGTGACTTCCCTACCACTGCTTATACAACTAAGAAATGTCTGAGACTAGATTTAAATTTAGGTCTTCCTTACTGTAGTACCACTAACCTACCCATTCACTGTGCTATCTATTATTTGTATCACTGAGTTGCTGAACTTGAGGTTTGCTCTTCTTTTGTTTCTAACTTTTTAGCATAATTTTAAATAGTTTCCAGAAGAGCTAAATCAGTTTTCAGTTCCAATGACATTGAATTAACCCATCTTCCCACAGTCTTTCCAAAATAAAGTTTCCCCATATGTCAGCATCTTTTCCAGACTGATGGGCATGCGATATTGTAGTAGAGGTCCTTCTGACTTATATTCTTACAAATATTAGTGGTTTAAAACATTTTCAACTTGTTATCAATAAATGCATTCATTATATTAAGGCAAAAAATTTTATTGCTTGATGACTGAGGAATGCATCTTAATAAATATGTGTAAATTCCTATATACTTTGGATGTCAGATGTTCCTCAGAAAATTTAATAGTATTAATTGTTAATATTTTCACCATTTAATTTTTAATACTTTTCACTTTTCTATATCTTTTCTTTTGATCCAAGCTACATTTACTTTATTTGTGTAAAATATTATAATTTATGCAAATTGGTTTAATTGTACATAATTGAGATTGCTCTTTTTTGTGCCCTTGGATCTCTTCTATCTTATCTGGTTACAATTTTTTCTTAAATGAAGTTTTGGAAGATGTAACTTTCCATTCTTCTGTAATTTTTATGATGTAATTTCAAATATTTCTATCACTAATCCATTTGGAATTAAATTTGGTGTAATATAAAGTATAAGCCAAAGGCATAAGAAGCTAAATTAATCGTATTTTTTTTCCAAATTACTTTCCACTTCTCACAGAAATTCTTGTCAGAATCTTTTCCACAGCAGTCTGCACTCTTATTTTGTGAGGACTAGAGTTCTAAGTTATTTTTTCTTTAGTCTAATCTAGTTCATTCCACCAATCCATGCTTCTATTTTGTTTATCCCATTCCAGAGAATTTAGATGTGAACTATTTTGCCGTATAATTTGAAATATGGTAACACCAACCCACCCTCCTTCCTGCTCTTTTTCATTATTACTTTTGATAATATTGGCCTTTATTGTCTAATTCTAGGAAGTACATGTTGTATAGGAGAGAGAGTCCTGGACTTGCATCCAGAAAGCCTGGGATAAAAGTCTACCTTTGATACTCACTATTCTGTGACCTTGGAAAAGTAACTTAATCATGTGTTTCAACCTATTGATTAAATTATTCAATGTGTTTATTCAATTTATGTGCATTTACCTTACTTTTTCACAGAGATATCACAGTATCTGCTGGTGAAGGCAGTTCTCACCAAGATGAACCCACATTGACAAAATCACAGATTCTTTGCTTAATTGCACATTCCTTTTGTGATAACATTTGACATAACACCACATCCATAAAGTAATTTGGGTAGCATCAATCACCCTGGTTTGTAGCGTTGAACCTGCATGAAAACTCTGCCTTTAATATTGTGTGATGTTGGTTAACTCATTAAACATCTGAGTCTCAGATGTCTCTTGCAAAATTATCTACTAAGTTAGAAATGAGTCAAGACCTCCATTGGTTGATTTGTGTTTGCTGACAGAATTCCCACAAAGAAAGAAAAAAGTCACAGTTCCTTAATGAACTGATAAATGTATGCATGCATGTTTGCATGTATACAGTAGTGTATAATGTGCATTTGAGTGCAAGCAATGTGAGATTTTTGTTGTTTTTCCTTTGATGCTCAGTTTCTTAGGTTTATGCTAAATTGTAAAGATCTGAAGGATTAATCTCCTTTGAACCCAGATAATTGATGGCTGTAGCACATTAGGTACTGAGGCACATGAGCTTTTGTGCCTTTGGGCACTAATTCAGTCAAGTGCCAAGTTTCAATGCTATGCACATGGCTCTCATGCTTTCTGGGCTGAACCAATCAGATGCTGAGAAAAACTGCGTGTGTGTGTGTGTGTGTGTGTGTGTGTGTGTGTGTGTGTGTGTGTGGAGAGAGACCGAGACACAGAGAGAGAGAGAGAGAGAGAGAGAGGAATTAGAAGAAGGAGAAGAAGAAGAAGAAGAAGAAATGTGTGAAGAAAAACAATCATGACGACAGAACATGAAGAAGAAAATTATTGTTTAGCTTTGGGAGAAGCAGCAGCAGCAGGTAGAAGCCCTTTTACATAGCTTTTATTACAGAGCTTCTCAGCTGTGAAAGTGAATTGAGATGGTAGTGCTGGTCATGTGTGCAAATATTTTCATTGTCCTGTTAAGCTTTGTTTTCCCAGAGATGAAAGCTGAAGGCAGGAGCCCTTGGAATCCTCTGTGCCTGAACTCAGGCAAGAGCAGAGGGAGCTTGGATTGGAGCAGTCCTTTTACACTGGGAGGTGAGATATGGAGCAGGAGCAGAGGGCTGCTTGTGTGTGAACCCTGGCAGGAGCCAGGAGCAATCCTACAGGAGGAGGAACCCTGGACCTCAGAAATCAGCCCCAAGTCAAGATGGAAGCTATGCAGCAAGGCAGGAGCAGTGATAATTATTCTCTGCCACATGCTCTGGGATGGTTTGGGATCCATCCTGTGGGCTTTGCGGCACAGCAACTGCTCAGAACTTGGAAGCAGGGGCTAGAGCAGTGTTAAGACCTGGAAAGGACACACAGCCAAGAAGACTTTTAGGATTTGGATACTTTATTTTGATTGAGGGGAGTGTAACTTAGTGTGACTAAGGGTGGAGTATGTTGCATTTTCTGGTACTCTGAGGATGTGTTGTGCTTGGGAAACCAGTCCTGGGATCCCCTGATTTTTTAAACAAACATTTGGGGATATGTTGAATGACATGTTTTGTTTAAAGCCATGTGGCCACCCTGGTAATAAGTTGTTATGTTATATTGTGAATGCTTTATTTTCCTGGATAAGATTTAGTTTTGAGTAAATAGAGGATGTATTATATCTTGTGAGTCAACCCATTGAATAAATATATATTCCCAACAGCAGCCCTCAATTGTGCTATTTGATTGGTGTTACAGTGTGCAAGTACATATATGTAAGTATATTTGTGTATGTTTCTTGTATGTGTGTGGGTAGGTTAATTTTCAAATATTAAGTGTATTTTTGTATATTCTAGCTATCTCCTTCTTTTGAGTTTCTTAAAGTAATTTACAGAAAGGTGTTATTTTCATAAGATTTAACCAGTGTTCTGAACTTATCCATTTTATATATTAATTTTCTTATTATCATTCTCTAAGAAAACTGTGTCACATATCAATAGATGAGATTTTGTTTCCTCTTAGTCTGTGCTTATTCCCTCAAATTCATTTTTTCTCTCTCCTTGCTATAGCTAGTATATCTAATGCTGTCAAATTATAGGGAAGACTTTGTTTTAGTCAGGAAATTTTTTTTTGGAAATCTACCAATGCTATTCCATCATAAATAATGCCAGTATTTGTTTACAGAGCTACCTTTAATCATATTAAGGAAATGTCTCTCTATTCTGGTGCTTTTAAAATAAAGTTAAAAGTTCTGCATTTTGTACAAAGCTTTTTTTCTGCATCTGTTGACATATGCTCTCATTTTTATCATCAATATAATTTAATATGTTCATATTTTTATGATGTTGAATCATCCTTGAACACTTAATATAAAACAAACCAAGTCATAATGGGGGGAAGTATATATAACTATAATAATTTTGCTAGTATGTTATTGTTTCATCTATGTTCCTTAGTCATATGAGTGATAATTTTCTTTCTCTGCTTTATCCTTTCTCTCTTATCAAATAATTTATATAAAAATCCTTGATATTTTTTACATAAATATACACATGCTCAGCAATATATATGTATATGTATATTTATGTATCTAATGTTTCATATATGTATGTATTAAGTATATAATTATGTATATATGTATGTATTAGAATTAGCAAAAAAAATGTTACCTGAAAGGCCCTCTTCCAGAAATGTATCCTATGCACACAAATATGTGACCTACTGCACCATCTCCCCAGAATTCCTCGCATATAACAAAAATTTTAAAGATTCAACTGATCATATGAAATTCCTACTAGACTCAAGGCACACAGAGATAGTTTGTAATGGTAGATAGAATTTTAAAATCAGAAAGACTTGGGTTAAAGTTTCACTTCCGATACACACTAGCTGTGTCACATTGGGCTAGTCACTTAACCTCTTGATGCTAAAAGCAACTCTTTAAGATATGAATTGTAAAATACTTGCTAATCTCCACCAATGGAGGGAGTTTTCCTCATTGGGAATTTCCTACACTCAAGAAATGATAATTTTGTGCCCAAACAAAGTAAAGCCAAATCAGCATAAGTTATTTAAATGGATTGAGGTCTACTTGAGCCATAACTAAGAATTTGAAGGCAAATTTAATTGCTCAGGTAGGTGAGCTAGGGTCATCTCCCCACTAACAAGGAGGCACCAGCAGAGGGCTTTACCATCACAGCTCAATGACATACTTACTTGATATTCACTTCCCAAGGATCACTAGAGCCAAGTTTTGAAAGACTTATCACCAAGTCGATCACAGGATTACGAAGATTGGGGTTAATTGTAGAGATGTTGTTATCAGAGTGGATGAATGAATAAAACCATAAATCCTTATTGTAATCCATACCAAAATTTACCCTGAGAAACAGGTCATTTTCATTCATTGACATAAGTTTAATTTTCTGTGCCTGGGTCCTATTACTTTAGTAATAAGCACAATTTAAGTATGTTAAAATAATAAAAAAAGAAGGAAACTGAGATAATTCTAAAAAGATTTATGAACTTTAAGCATAAAGGAGAATTCTTAATGAGTGTTTTCTGAAGTTTCATGCAAAAGAGACAGCAAAGAACCATTAGTTCTAGTCTATGCTCTGTCACAATGGGTGGTAAAGACTAATCACTTTTCTGATGACTTCAATATCTCTTTTGGTAATAGCTGGATGAGATTATTTCAAAATCTTTTCAAACACTTTGTGCTAGCTCCCTGCACAATATGAGATGATTCATCACTTTCATTAATAAAGCTATGTCCAAGACTTTGCTCTTATTAATAATTTAATAGAGGGGATGAGAGATGAGTGCCTCCTCTCACTCTTCATTTTGTCAGGAACTGGAGGTGTAACAGGTGCCCACCAAGGAATAGATACAGTAGGATGATGGATGGCACTAGTCAAGGGCACCAGCCAAGGGCTGTGGTACAGTTAATAACCCTTGCAAGGAACAATTAGGGACAGTAGCTAAACACCATGCCTCTGCAGTCTTCATCACCATAGGGTAATGAGGCAAGGAGTACAGCTCTGAGAGGCTGGGCTTATCAATGCCCATTTAACTCCACAGTACAGGAGGGAATGTCACTTCTTGGAGCTAATGGAATCCCAACTTCATGCAGGCCATTGATAAATTCTGGGATTGTGATTGTGTCTTCATGGGAGGCTAAGAAGACATGGGAAGTTATATTCAATGATATGGATTTGGATATGCTTTATCCTCTGAATAAATGAGTAAATGTACTGGACATGCCTGAGTTGCTTATTGTACCAAAATAGATAGACAGATGATAGATAGATAGATAGATAAAGACATATGCGTTTACATGTATATATATATATATATATGTGTGTATATGTATGTTTATATATGTATACTTTTATACATATGTTTATTTATATACATATGTATATTCATACACACATGCTTTCTAGCTCCAGTGGTTTGAAATCCAGAAAGTTTTTGTGTCTATGTGTGTTGACATGTAAAGTGTGAGTCAAGCATCCTTTGGTAACAAGTTGTGAGATTATACTCCTTTGCTTACTTACAAAAATTCAATCTGTGTATGTCCTCGAGCTCTTGGGTCCAGATGAATCTTATATCTCAGAGATTTATGGGTTCTAAAAGGTATATGGCTTACAGTCTTTGAGATGTTTATTTCCCATTTCAAGAATTGTATTCTCACTATTAAGTACTATTGATTGATGGATTCTGTGCTAAAAATAAAAATCATTTTGCAGCATTCTTGCCTCCATTAGGAAGCAACTCCAGTAAATCAGTCACATGACTAGTTTTTTTATGAAATATAACAACTCAGAAGGAAGCAGAGTTAGCCAACAGATAGATAAGGGCTCAGAGCTAAGTTTCAGTTGATAAATCTGTGAATTCATATTCCCCTAGAAAATATTTAGTACTTCCCAGAAGTGAGTGGAGCTGAGTGATAGGTTGACAACTCTCTGGTGACCGAAGAGACCATGACACTTATTCAGAACTTCTACCTTTGTGGGGGATGTACTGCCAGAGTGAATGATGGTTAAATTCATTTTTCCTTTCTTCCCAGTTAGTGGTGATCAGCATCATCTGGTTGTTGCCCAGGCATAAAAGAACAAAGCAAGCTATAATAGTTGCCTCATAAGGCTATTATTTGGAAGTAAGAATCAAGAGTGTCAGAACCAATCCTACAAATCCTGAGTATAAGATAAATGTCCTAACTGGTCATGGAATATTAGAGACCTGTCACAACTCTAAGATTCAATTTTCTTCTCTGGCCAAAAAATTATTTAGAATATAATGTCCCTGAGGTCAATCTATAAACTACAAGGACATTTAATGTGACTTATAAAACTAAGCAATCCTTTTTCTGATAATCCATATATTTCATATCTTTACTACCCGTACTGCTCCCCAGAAGTGTGGTGGGATTTTGTTTACCATGTAAGGGTATGGCACATCAAGTTCAACTTACATAGGACTTTTAAAATTTACAAAACATTTCCTTTCCAGATACCGTGGAAGGGAGGTAGGGCAAACATGTTACCCCCTCCCCATTTTACAAATGAGTAGAAGTTTACTTGGAGCATAAAGTGGAGTAGTGACATACACAGTTTTTGTATCTGATCCCCACTCTGAATCCATGATGTTTCCAGGTGTCCCTCTGTGACATGAATCCCCAGGCTAGGTGATATGGAAGCCAGTTTGTGGAGAAGGTTTACAAGGCCCTAGGGAGGGGCAATTAACAACTTAGGTGGGTGAAGGAGAGGGACTTTTTGGTGGCAGAAGTGTCACAAAGGAGTAGGAAATGGCAGTTCAATTTCATTTTCCTTCCTAGACATAGACCATAGCAGCCAAGGCTATATCCTAGTTCTGTCTATAGGATCTGCACCATTGACGGGAGTACTCATATTAGTAGTATTACTGGTTCACCAAAATATCTAAGTATGGTGTCTAAAGAATATATTTAATATTTTCTCCTTTCCTTCTTTCCTCATTTATCTGTTCCTACTCAAGAGTAGTGGCTAAATGTGTTTTTCCTTGAATGTCATCATTTTTTAAGTTGCCGTGTGTTGCAATTTCATAAGAAATTCAGTGATCACTAGAGTTCTTATCCTATCTAGTTTCTCTAACATTTTGTTATTCCTTAATATCTTTCTTTTCTTTTAGGTTTTTTAAAGTCTAAAAGAGACACATTGACATGTCTTACTCTCTGAATCTTCTTATTGTTCACTTTTCCTTTAAGTACTTAGAAGCTATAGAATTCTCTGCATATGAATTTAATATTGCCAGCTTTTTGGATAAGAACTCACTGTTTGATAAAAACTTCTGGGAAAACTGGATAACAGTGTAGCAGAAACTGGGCATAGACCAATGCCTGACACCTTACACAAGAGCAAAGTCCAAATAGATACATGCTCTAGGTACAAAGATACTATATACAAATATATATTTGATACTATAAACAAATATATATCTATATATGATACTATAAACCAACTGGGGAGTAAGGAATAGTGTATTTGTCAGATTTGTGGAGAATGGAGAAATTTATGATGAAAGAAGAGAAATGGACAATTTTTGATTACATTAAATTGAAAACTTTTGCACAATCAAACCCAATGCAACTAAGAATAGGAGGAAAGCAGAAAACCGGGAACGAATTTTTGTAACTAGTGTCTGTGATAAAGGCCTCATTTCTAAAATATATAGAGAGGCAGAACCAAGATGATGGAGTAGAAAGACTCACATATGCTATCTCCAAACCCACAGCCCATAATTACCTATAAAAAGAACTACCAACAAATTCTGGAACAGTAGAAGCCACGCAGCAACAGGGTGAAGGAGATTTCTGTTTCAGAGAGCCCTGAAAAACCAATCTCAAAGGTCCGTCGCACACCAGACAGGAACGGAGCCGAGCCCTGCCCTGGCTGCATGGCACTGAGAGGAGCAAGCAGATTGAGGCAGCCTTCAGGGATGGAATCTCCAGTGGCCGTGAAGGTCCCTCCACCCACAGACGCACAGGTCAGTGAGGAAGAGGTCTGGATGGGCTGAGAAGGGAGCGGGGTATCTCCACGACTTGGGCCCCCTCAGGAGGCAGTGGCAGAGGCAGCAGGCAGCCAGAGGCTCCTGGAGCAGGGAGGAGCTCGGCAGGAGCTCCATTATGGAAGGTCTCTGCATAAACTCCCTGAGGGAACTGAGCCTGGGAGGTGGCCCTGCCCCAATCTGAGCACCAAAACTTAAACTCACATTGAATAGCAGCCAGGCCTGCCACCAAAAGCCCTGAGGCTGGGGAGCAGCATTTGAATCTCAGACCCCAAGCACTAGCTGGGTGGATCTAGGCAGGGGTGGAGAGGAATCTCAGAAGTCAAGTAACTGACTGGGAAAATACCCAGAAAAGGGGAAAAAAAATAAGACCATAGAAGGTTACTTTCTTGGTGAACAGATGATTCTGACCTTCCTCTCTGACGAGGAAGAACAATGCTTACCATCAGGTGAAGACATAGAGTCAAGGCCTCTGTATCCCAAACATCTGAAATAGATATCCAATGGACTGAGGCCATGGAAGAGCTCAAAAAGGATTTTGAAAATCAAGTTAGAGAGGTGAAGGAAAAATTGGGAAGAGAAATGAGAGAGATGCAAGAAAAGCATGAAAAACACGTCAATACTTTGATAAAAGAGACCCAAAAAAATGCTGAAGAAAATAATACTTTGAAAAATAGGCTAACTCAATTGGCAAAAGAGGTTCAAAAAGCCAATGAGGAGAAGAATGCTTTCAAAAGCAGAATTAGCCAAGTGGAAAAAGAGGTGCAAAAGCTCACTGAAGAAAATAGTTC
>JAQQSK010008433.1:0-13515 GCA_028658325.1 Potorous gilbertii
CATCATGACTTTTTGGCAGGTCAATAATTCTTAAATTTTCTCCCCTGGATCTATTTTCCAGGTCAGTTGTTTTCCCAGTTAGGTATTTTACATTTTCTTCCATCTTTTCCTTCTTTAGATTTTGTTTGACTGATTCTTGCTGTCTCATAGAGTCATTAGTTTCTGCTTGCCCAATTCTAATTTTTAACAAATTGTTTTCTTCAGTTAACTTTTGCATTTCCTTTTCCATCTGTCCAATTTTTCCTTTTAAGGTGTTATTTTTCTCCAGTTAATTTTTGGACTTCCTTTTCCATTTGTTCAGTTTTCCTTTTTAAGGAGATGTTCTCAGCAGTGAATTATTTTTTCATACTTTTAAAATCATTGGTCATTTTTTCTGTTTCCTTCTTCAGCTGTTCCAGAAGAGCTGTTTGTGCATGCAAGAAGTGCATGGTCCCTTCTGAAGTTTAAGATGGGAGTACAGTCTCACTATTGACCTCTTTAGTATTCTTCTTTTGGTCCTTGTCCCCATAGAAAGATTCTATATTTTTTTCACCCTTGTTTTGCTTTCTCTTGCTCATGATGATAATTTGTATTGTGACTTCTTGTTCTTTCAGTTAGAAGCTGCAGAACTTACTGTTTAGCTAACTGATGTAACAAACTTAAGGACAGATGCCTTTTTATCTTTTCGTTTTGTGTTTCCCTAATTAGCCCCGAAGCTAGCTTGTTATGTGTGGGGGAGGGGTGGTCTGGTCATGGGAAATCAACTCAGCTGAGCTAAGGGAAAGTTAGCTCAGGGGTTGGTTATCCTGGCTGCCCTATTGTCTTCCCTTTTCCCTTGGAGCACTGAAGCATGCCTAGATCCTAGTGTGAGTTTCCACCCCTCCTGGGGCTCCTCTCCTAGCCCTGAGCCTTGCCTGGGTTCTAGTGTGACTTTCCATCTTCTCTGGAGCTCCTCTCCTAGGGCTGAGGCATGCCTGGGTCCTAGTGCAAGTTTCCACCTCCCTGGGTCCCCTCTCCTTCCCGTTTGCCTCTGTCACAGTAAGAGGAATTCCCCCTAGCTATTCTCCTAGCCTTATGTGTTATGAGACTGTTTGCCCCTTCACCGTGTTCACTGATCCAAGATTTTTCTGGGGAAATATTTTATGGTTCTTTCAAGGTAAACCAAGGGAGAGGACAGAGTATTTACTGATCACTCTGCCATTTTACCTCCTGGAAGTTCTAATAGGTGACTTACAGATATTTAATCTGTGGGCTGAAAGTGTCAGGAAAAGGTGTGCTGATATCCAGGGTTCAGCAGCTGTCATTCACTCAGCTCTGCTTCTCTCTCATCCTGGGCTGCCTCTCTGCTCGTTCTGCCTGCTGCTGTCTCAGGTTTATCCAGGGCCCTCCTACTCCACTGTGCTGGATGTGCTGTGCTATGTAATGTGGGCACCTATGCAATTGTGTAGCTCCAAAATTTGATCAGATTCTCTTTTTTAGAGATATCTGAAGGAGTTGTCTTAGAGCTTAGGGGAGTAGTTGCTCTCACTCCACCATCTTAGCTCCACCTCTCATTTTTACAGATAAGGAAACTAAGGCAAACAAGGTTAACTGATGTTCCCAAGATCACTCAACTAGTAAGTATCTAAAGTGAGATTTCAGCTCAAGAATATCAGTCTTCCTGACTCCAGACCTGGTTCTCTATACATTTCACCATCTAGCTTTCCAGGCATCTACACATTTTTTTATTCTAATCTAGATACAGGAAATGGAGGCTCAAATTTTGTTAGTTTCAAAATGTTAAGAGGCTACCACAACATCTCAGCATTCCAGAGTCTGTCATTTCCACTAACACAACACTAATGACCTGAGGGAGAAAGAGTACCTTTCAGGAATAACCTTTAGAAAGCATGCTCACTGGTAGCCAAGACAAGGACTCATCTGGTGGTCATAGACATGTAAACTTGGCAGGTTCAATGTTATGCAGAAATTTAGCCACAAGTATTTCCCTAAACACTTTGGGGAAAATGTTTATAAATTTGTTTTTGTTGTATCTTCCAAGTCAGTAATACTTGAGTTCCAGCCTCGGATATTTTCTATTTATGTGATCCTGGACAAGTCGCTTAATATTGGTTTGTCTTAGTTTCCTCATCCAGAAAACAGGGATAAGAATAGCACATACTTTATAGGACTAGTGTGAGAATAAAATAATAACTGTAAAGTGCTCAGGAAGCACTATATAAATGTTAACTCTTTATTATAAAAAAAGCAAATGATGCTAAATGGTAAAAACAGAAAAAGGGGAAGGTAGGTAGCACAAAGACTGAGGAAGGCTCATCTTCCTGAGTTCAGATCAGGCCTTTGACACTTACTAGTTGTGTGATCCTGGGAAAGTCACTTAGTCTTATTTGCCTAAGTTTTCTCATCTATAAAATGAGCTGGAGAAGGAAGTGGCAAACCACTTCAGTATCCTTGCTAAGAAAACCCCAAATATGGGTGACTCATGAAGAGTCAAACATGACTAAAGAACAATGCTAAAATGGAAATGAGGTGTCAGTCACTAGCATCCAATAGTAGTGGAGGCTCAAGCCAATGGCAGTAGAGAACAAAGGACATCCCAAAGCCACTTAGAATTAACTACAGCTCTTCAGGGCACCTGGTGAACTGACTGGTGTCACCTCCAGGAAATAAGATGCTTCTCCCAGGTTAAGCAACTTAAGTCAGTACTTTGATCCAAGAATTAAATAATTAGTTATATTGCTTCCAGAAAGTTGGAAAATTCCTTTAATGACCCTCAAATTCAACCACAAACAAAAATCCATTTGAATGTCAGTATTTTAAAGAACTAAACCTATTATTTTATTGAAATATCCCTTTTCCAAAAGCAGATCATCAAATGATATGAAAGTTAAATTCTTAGAAGTTGATCTTGAGCAATGAGAAAGTTGCCCAAGAGACACAGAGGCAGCGTGTGTCAGAGGTAAGTCTTGTCAGGAACAGTCTTATATCTACTATACCAGGGTGTCTTTTTATCATGAGTAGTTTTGGTTGTGTTGTTATGGTAATGATAATAAATAGTATTTATTCATTTAATATTTGCAAAGTGTTTTATATGTAAGATGTCTGTATATGTAAGATCCTGTAAATTAAATGGTATTTTGATGTGCATTTTGTAAATTATCAGACTGTAGATGAAAAGACATTATGACTTGCTTAGAGTTATGCAATATTTGAACTCCAGTATCACTCAGGATCATCTCTGAAATGTATAGGAAAATAAACAAAAGAAAACACTGGAGCTGTGATAAAAGGAAGAGATAACATAATTAGTCAAAATGATGCACTATTATCCTTTTAAATCCAGAAAAAGAAGAAAGCTTATTCATCCCCTTCATGAGTATTGAGTGGACATCTTTTGGCAAAGATATAGATGGACATAGACAAGAGTTCCAGTAAAATCAGGTATGGATGGTAGCAATCTGCATTATCTAGGGAAACTCTAAATTGATCAAGTCATGGATCCATTTTCCTATTTGACTTATGAGGATGTGCAGCCATCATTTGTCTTTCCTTTTATGATATATTTTGGCTTGGAACTTTGATATTTTAATAAATCCATGATTTCATCAATGTAGGTATTCCTTGCAAAGGCAAGGAGCAAAATATATTCCTGCCTTCTAATCCTTTATAGTTCTTGTCTGTGTCTTCCCATAGATACTCCAGAGAGAATCTAGCCAACATATGCTAGATATTCTTTTAAGTTTCAAGTAAATAAATATTTATGAAGTCTTTCCTATGTGGCAAGCACTGATAAGCTCTGAGAGCTCAAATAAAATCAAAAAGAAAGAAACAAAAGACTTACCTTCAAATGGAGGAAAACAACACATAAAAGGGAATTTGAAAAGCCAGGACGAGGGGAAAATATACCTCTGAGAGCTTGGTGGAGAAGTCTGAAGAAGCAGGGTTGGCACAACGAAAGGAGTTAAGGAGTTAACATGGCTGATGTGGGTATTTGCTTAAAATGGAGTTACTAGGAGGAAGTCACCAAATGGAGATAGAACATTAGAGGGAAGGAGATCTTCCATGGTGAAAAAGCTACTGAAAAATAGTTAAGTACAGAACCCAGAGAAAAATGCAAACCAATCAACCATCCAGAATATCTATTATCTTTTGTCCTTTTTTTATGTAAAGAGCCCACCTGGATTTGTGATCATATATTTCCTGGATATTATCTTTTGAGCTTCTTACTACATGCAAGTCATTGATGGTAAGACACTTCTGATCCCAGAATGTATTTATGCATGACTTTTTGGATTACCCAGAACTTTGATTCTTTTGAAATACCTGTGACTTATTTGATGTCAATTTTTTGTTTGTTGTTTCACAACTCCTAAATAACTCTTTTTAAAGAAAATTAAATGTGCTTTGCAGAAATCTACTTTATAACAATTTTCACTAAGGCCTTAGAACAGAACTCAATAACTTCTGGTACTTATTTACTATTCCTTTTCTTGTTACATTTTTTCTGTTCCCTCTTGGCCTTTTTACTTTTTTTTGTTTATTTGTTTTCCTCCTGCCTGTCTGATAATTTATTTTCAGTGTCCTTGATTTGTCCATCGTCCTGTTTCCACCAAGTAAACTGATTATCATCCAAGATTCTTTCCTGAGTTCTCTTCTCTATTTTCTCTCTACTTTTTTCCCTTTGTGTAAAGGGAAAAAAGCAAGCTTCCATGGTGTAAAAGCAAGGACCCTTGGCATACACAGGAGGGCCTGCTATACAGATTCTTATATCTGCTTTTCTAAAAGGAAAGCAACTTTTGAAGGGTCAACAATCTGCTTTAATCAAGCACATATATCATTCACTTAGTTCAGGAGAAAAAGTCAGCATACTTCATAGAGAAATAATTTTCAGAGAAAATACAGAGAAATAAAGAACAACAGACAAGGTTTCCAACTGTCTGATCACAAGCACCAACATCTGGGTTTTCAAAGCCATGTGAGTCCTTAGCAGCTAGCCAGAACCTCCTCTGCCCAAATAAACACTTCCAGTGAGTAAGTCCCAAAACAAAACCTCATGTCAGAATAGATAGATAGACAGATAGATAGATGGATAGATACTTTTCAGAGCCAGAGGGCATCGTGACCCTTGAGAACCATTGCTTCATTAGAAATTAACAAAAAGTGTAGGCCTCCATTCAAAACAAATCTCCCCAATCAAACTACCCTTAATGGGCAGGCCCATTAATGGGTGGAGAAGATCTTTTACTCTCATTAACATTACACATGAGTTTCATGATTATATCTATTCATATGACTTCTACATCTATATAATTTTAATAACTCTTCTGAGTTATCAACTGCCTGCTGAGCATCTTCATCTACATATCCTATAGACACTGCAAATTCAACATATGGAATGTGGAATGCATAATATTTTCCCCTAAATCCCCTCTCCTCCAAACTTCCACATTTCTATTGAAAGTGCTAACATCATTCCAATTACTAGGCTTAAAACACTGCAGTCATCGTTGATTTTTTTTTCCCTTCCCTCATCTCCCATCAATGACTAATGCAAAAGACTTTATACAATCAATGTGGTATCATTTACAAAAATGGGCATGTGCAGACCCTACTACATGTAGGCATTTTCTATTCCTTTTCAACTTTGCACCAGACTTACTTCATGACTGTGGCAAATATCTTTAACGAGCACTTCTCTCTATATTTAGGACCTTGCTTAATACTAAAAATCAGCAGATCATTAAACAATCTCTGTGATTGCATCTACCAAGAAATATTACAAGATTTTATTATTTGTGTTGTAGACATCTTGTTGAAGAAATATTAAAACTGAGAACATTTTCTGAAGACAAAACATTATGCATGGAAGGCAAAGAAGACAAAGTGTGAGTGGGAAGAAAGTAACCCTAAAGTTACTTACATGCTGTGACAGGAGTAGGGGGAGAGGTAAAGGAGAATAAGCATTTATCTAGGAGGTACTAAGCGGTCGGCACCCTTCTAAGCACATTTTACAAAAGGTAATCCATTCTATCATCACAACAGCCCTACCAGGGAGGTGCTGTTATCATCCCCATTTTCCAAAAGTTGAGGAAACAGAAGCAAAAAACTCTCAGTGATTGACTCAGGATCATGCAACTAGTGAATATCTGAGACTGTATTTGAATCTACTTCTTTCTATCTCCAGGTCCAGCACTCTACCCTGAGCTGTCTAGCTATCTCTAAGTTAGGATCAGGTCAAATATCATTCCATTGGGTATAATCCGGTAGGCATATATGGCCAATAGATCCCAAATCCATGGTACTGACACCAATCCCCCTGAAACAATCTCAACATTTTCTGGACTATTATGGCACTAAAGTCTGATAAATGAGACGACGAGCCCCGAACACTACAATTTCTAGAGAAAATAATCAAGTCATATCTATGGAACCCAAGGTAATAGAAAGTGTTTTGTATCTCATTGTAAGATACAGGAAAGTCTTTAAGGCTATATTTCACTCTATAGAGTAAACTTCAAGTGAGAATCAACAAACAATAAGTCAGATCTTACATTCTCTTTCCCAGTCAAGTGGCATTGAAACAACATTTAATTATTATTAATCACCTTCCAATATCTTCATCAAGGAAACAATTCCTATACATAAAGTCTTTACAGAACTATGAAAGTAGGTTTGCCAGTTATTTCAGCATTCTCAGTTATCTTTTTTATTGATTCTATGAATGATTTCCCCTCATTCTTTTGACTATTTGAATGAAATCTTGAGCAAATTCTATCAGATTAGAAAGTCTTTAAGTACTAGGTCAGGAATGGCTTATGTGTTTGCTTTCTGAGGACTATTTAAGTTCAAAGAAATTCATTTGCAGAAAGCTGATTACCAGGTCATGAATTACATTTTACCAGAACAACTCATGAAGAGTTAAGCCACAAGGAGCAGCCATCTTCATTAACAGCAGGCATGTTTACATAGATAGATAGATTGTGGATCATGCAAGCTACAAATTCACATTATTTGGCTTTGTTCTCCCAAATTTCTATGAGCTTCACTCCTCCTATTTTTCCTCCTTTCTGGTATTTGAAACTGTATTAGCAAACTATTCATAGCTTTCTAGGAAAGGACTGATGAGATATGGGGCCAAGAAAAAATGCAGTTGGAAATGTTATATCCCATACCCGCTATGAGAGGTTAGCTTTAATACTCACATCTCATTCTCCACTGGAAAACATATTTTATTCACTGAGTCCCTACAAGTCTCTCATCAAACAATGTAGTTTCTGTCAATCACTTTTTAGTCTAGGGGCCTTACGAAGCAGCATGTGAACAACATTTTCATAAATTAAGATTCCCTCCAGCTTAATTACTTTATATGTACTTCCACAAAGAGAATTGGAAAGTAAAGTTTCTTTTTTGATGTAATCATTGTCAATGTGTTTACTTGAAATCTGCATTGTATTGGCATATGCGTGGGAATAAAATGTGCACGCAAAAATTAGAGAAAATGGGCTGTAACTTATTTGTGAATGGGAAATATAGTTCTTATCTTGGAGAGTACCACTAATGGTACTCCCATGTATCTAAAGATAGTGTAGTCAACAGTGACATTTGGAAGTATCATATTACAAAGTGAACACAACTACAGATATCTTTCTCATAAAGAATATCTTACTATTTTCAGAATTTCTTTTCATATCCATTAATTATATTCTTAATGGTTAAATGTTCCTAAAAGTAGTTAAATGTTCCTAAAAGATAGCAGTTCAACTTTATTGAATTAAATTAAAATAATTTCTTTTCAAATATATACCTAGTGTTTCTTAAAATATTTTTTAAAGGCAAGAATTGCCTTAGGTCTTTGAACAAAGCACCACATCAGGATCCATTGACTGTTAGTCAACTATCATTTACGCAGGAGATTAATTGTTCCATACGTATGTGGGCATTTGTTATTTCTTAACATGAAAACTGCACTATGGAAAATGTCCGCAAATATTTATTTCCAACTGTTCTTCTCTGATTGAAAGGACATTTCCAGGCAAAATGTCTCATGATTTGTCAAACTATGAATGGGCCCTACGTAAATCATTAAAACAGTGAAAGACTGGAAACAAAATTTCCAAATGTGGGAAATTTTAAACATTGAAACTACTATTCTATACCTCAACCTAATGCCTACCAAAAATCATGTCAGTCTAATTCTTTATCCAAACTCTGTGTTTTCTTATATTAAGGGCTAGTTTCATTCTTCTCTCATCCTTGCTTCTCACTTTCTGGACCTCAAAACTTTGCCTTATATACTGGTAGCTCCTCCTGGAATATCCCATGGTACCTAGGGCTTACTCACCATGGAATATCCCTGGGACATGTTTCTCTTGGGATGTTCCTCTACACTTGTCAGACTCACGGCCCAAATCAGATTCAAAAGCAATTGGGAAATGGTGAACATGAGAAATGAAAGTATAATACAGATGTTATTTATACTAATGTTATTTTCTAAGTCCGTATACTTCCCTGATATCCATTTCTATTTGAATTTAATATCATTGTTCTTTAAGGCCTGACTCTTAATTTCTGTAAGTGAATTCTTCCACCCAGCCTTCCAACTTCTCCTGGCTCTTAGAACCCATGGTCCCACAGATATTTTCTCCCCTCATTACCAATCACCATGGGTGTTCTATTCCCTTCTGTGTACTGTCTCCTCCCGCTATATTACAAGCTTCTTAACACAGAGAGTCTTATTTGGCTAGTTCCTTCATTCCTATGTTTTTCCAGCATATATAAATATGTGTTATATCAGTACTTTAAAAAATATGTCATATATCAAATATGATGTATATATATATACCATACACATCCTATATAATGTATATTGTGTATAATATAAAATATATAGAAATACTATATATATATACATACATATATATGTGAAATATCAGTTAAGATAAAATTTTTATTTATACAATAGATAGTAAAGGCCTGTCTTGGAGTCAGGAAAACAAAAGTTCAAGTAATGCTTCTGATATATAATAATTGTAGAATAACATATGTAACATGGACAATTCATTTAACTTCTTGTTGACCCTGACAATGCTTATCACTAGAAATTATAGCCAGAGCTGCCTACTTAAATACACCGATAAAATTTCAGGTTGAGAGAAATCAAACAAAAATTAAATTTATAAAATAAGGTAAAATTACTTGAACTACTATATATATATATATGTTCTTCTGATCTCCTTGCTAAACAACAACTAGTTGACTCCCCTCACTAGAGCTGTCCAGCTGTTCATATGGTAGTTGATAAGCAGTTTTTATAAATGGCATATACATTTCCCAGACAGGAAAATGACTGTGACAGCTGTACTGTATTTAGGACCAGTGGTCTGGGAGGTGGTGACTCCCTCAGAACTCTTATGCTTAGTAGGCTCTTGGTAACATTTGTGCATGGGGTTATTCAAGAAGGAGGCCCAGATGTTTGTGGGGCATTGGCATTCTCAAGGATCTTTGAGACAGGGTTCTAGGTGAATCCTAACAGGGTCTAAGAAAAATGGTGATCAAGATGGTGATGATGACCTGATTTGTCTGGCACATGCTGCCTCATTTCTGTTGTGCAAGGTGCCCTGATGCTTCAACCATGGTGTGAAATATGAATTACTTAATTGTATAAAAGCTACTTAAATGACTAATGCCAAACAGTAGCAGCATTTTTGTTCTAAAGGTTAAATGTATGTACTTTTTTCCTCTGAAATAATTCTATCCAACTAAAAATCATTTTTTAATTAAAAAGTAGGAAAACTTATCTCTTTTTTTAGTTAATAAATAAATCAGTTAAAAATTAACATAGCAGCTTTACCCAGGCCCATCTGAGGAGTAGCCTGTCCTGGACTCATGGATGCCCATGCAAAGCTAGCTGCTTTCTGCCTCCTGTCTTTGCCCACAATTGGGGAGATCATTAAAATTTTCGGACTTCACGCCCAGAAACAGCTGTCCCAGAACTTCCTCCTGGACTTGAGGCTGACAGATAATATTGTACCAAAGACTGGCAATCTGAAAAATGTTCATATTTAAGAAGTAGGCCCTGGGCCAGGTGGCATCACAGGATCCATCCTTAATACTCAAGTAGCTGATCTTCTTGTGGTTGAAAAGGACATTCGGTTTATTCTGAGGTTACAGATGTTATCTGATGCAGGACCTGGAAAACTAAGAATTGTCCATGGGGATGTGTTGACATTTAAATTAGAAAAGACTTTTCCAGTACACCTTCAAAAAAAGTGGGAAGATGGTCCTCCAAGTATATATATTATTGGCAACCTGCCTTTCAGTGTGTCTACTCCACTGATTATTAAGTGGCTTGAAAATATTTCTAAAAGAGATGGACCTTTTGTTTATGGCAGAACATAGATGACATTGACCTTTCAAACAGAAGTGGCTGAGAAACTGACTGCAGATACAGGAAGTAAGCAACAAAGTCGACTTTCCATCATGGCCCTGTATCTCTGCAAGGTTCAGCATTCCTTCACGATTACAGGCCAAGCTATTGTTCCCAAACCACAGGTTGATGTGGGAATAGTTCATTTCACTCCCCTGCTGCAACCACAGATAAATCAGCCATTGTGGAAAAAAGTTGTCCAGAGTACTTTTCGATTCAGAAGGAAATACTGCCATCATGGGACTGGAATCCTGTTCCCACAAGCTGACCACTCAAAAACCACTGAAAAAATGTTAATGTTGGCTGATGTGGACCCTACTTTACAGCCAGCCCAGCTCTCCATCTTGCATTTCAAGAACCTCTGTGATGTCTACAGAAAATTGTGGGATAAAGACCCAAATCTTTCTGCCTACAATTTCAGAGATGAGCTCAAGCAAAGCAAAAGCAAAAAGCCTATAAAGGATAAAGATGATGATAATGACTTAGTTTATGTATAGCTGTCACTTGGACTATAATAATGTGCACAATGTTTAAATTCCTAATGTCAAATTTCAGGTGTGGATTTTTTCCCCCATTTACAATATTTGGCATAGAGATACTGCATTACATAGATTATATAAAGACTTATTCATAGTGATAATATTTCACTAATAAGTATTAATAAAAATACCAATACCCAGGTGTGACTTATTTTTCTTTTACTGTACAGGTTGATGGAAAAAATAAATACAATCAAATAAAAAAAATTAACACAGTATAATATTTAGTTATTTTTTATAATTTCTTGTTTTTCATTCATTTCAATTGTGTCTGACCACTTCTGATTCCATTTGGGCTTTCTTCATAAAGCTGCTGGAATGGTTTGCCATTTCCTTTCCCAGCTTATTATATAGAAGAAGAACTGAGACAAGCAGGGTTAATTGACTTGTTCAGGGTCACATAGCTAATAAGTGTCTGAAGTCATACATGTGTGTATACATACATTTGTTTATGTATATATACATAAATGTATATATTCAAATATACATATATGTATATATTTAAATATACATATATTTATATATTTAAATATATATATATATATTTAAATTTTGCATTTAATAAAAGTAATTAGAATTTTAAAAATTTCCTAGTTAAAATAATCATGTCTATTGTTTAAAAATATCTTTTTAAAAAACCCTTGTTTTCCTTAAACAATTTTGTTCCTTAAATTTTATTTTTGGTGTCATATTTCTTGTAAGCATATGTAGAAAAAAGATCATCTAAATGAATATGATAAACATGCTGATTTGAAAACAGAGAGGAGAGTTGTATGCTTTGTCATGGAAGGAAAAAGTAAAGATAATTTTAACATACTCTCAAATGTTTCAAAACTTCTATCTGAATGTGATTCCACAGTCTTCCTTCAGGAAACAATAAAGTTCACTGAAATCAATGAATTCCATCAGAATAAATGAAATCAATGTAGTATACTCAACTGGGACTAATGATTTGCTTACTGCCTTTGTTGCCTTTGTTGATCTTTATTGTGATCAGACAGGAAGAATTGTTATAGTAGAAGTGAATTAATTTTTCTAATTTAAACAAAACATACAATTATTCTTTTGATTATGTGAAGGCTAACCCAATGATAGCTACCATTAACATGTATAGTTTCAAGAGAGCTTGTGATTTATAAGACTATAATAATAAACAACAGAGAAACAGGAACATGTTTAAATTATTTTTAAAAATTTTAATTATACTTCCAATTTTATTCAGGTAAATGCTTCTTCTTGTCACATTACCTACTAGAGTGCATTAATTTTCTTCTCAGTATAGGAAGGTATTGTCCAAGGGCAATGGCCAGAGTGGAATTAGTTGGTTATGTAACACACCTCTCTATCTAACGTAATCCTGTTTATCCTTTAGGGTTGAACTCACATCCAACTCGGAATCTTTGCTTAAGCACTCCATCAAATATTGATTAGTCCTCTTCTCTAAAGCCTTAGAGTCTCTTCCATGAATAAACAAATCAAAGATCGTCAGTTTTACAAGGGACGGTACAGATCATCTTGTCAAGAGCATAATTGGGCAGTAGTATCTGTTACATCATTTTTTTAAGAGTTGAGTTGTTATTCTGACTATAATATAAACTGCTTAAGAACAGGAACTATGCCCCTATGTATAGTCTTCTGTATTCAGTAGGTCTATTGAATGCCACAGCAATTAATTAACTATGCCCTGGTATGTATTAGTGGAGGGTTTTCACATGACATTTACTATGTGAGTAGAGCCACTAATTGTTTAAAGAGAGGGTAAGTGCCTTTGTTAATTTGAAGATCCGTCTTCTCCACTTCTCCTTGCTACTAGTAATAGTCCATCAGAAACTAAAAGAAAAAAAAAGTAGTGGGTGGGAGAATAAAAATCAACTGAGTGTATCATCACCCTTTGGTGATCTAGAGCTTTGTTAATTTCATAATTAAGCAAAAATAAATCCCAATTTTTAGGAAAACAATTGAATTATGACGTAAAAATCCTTCCTTTTGTCACTCTTGGCCATCACTTAAATTCTCTATGATCAAAGGGGAAGGCAGAGCATTCTTTTCATTCAGCATGAGTACTAAAGATCGCGCAACCTCTCTACAATTCTAAGGAAAGATGATGTTCAATTTTCAGTTTTCTGAAGGCTAGTATCCATGTGATCTCCACAAAGTGGATTATTATAATTTTCTTTGTTGGGGGAGGGAGACTGAGCCTGTGATTACGTTGGCTTGAAAAAAAAAGGAGCAGCATGAAACCCACAACGCTTCAGACTGGGACCGAAACCAGAATAAAATGTAATTGGGAAAGATTGAATACAGTAAATAAAAATACAATTTCAGGCAATCATTATTCAGTCATGGCTCATTCCTGATGCCTCCATTTGCAGTTTTCTTAGCAAAGATACTAGCGTAGTTTGCTATTTCCGTCTCCAGCTCATTTGACAGATGAGGAACTGAGGCAAGCCGGGGTAAGTAACTTTCCCAGGATCATACAGCTAGAAGGTGTCTGAAGCCAGATTTAAACTCATGAAGATAAGTCTTTCTGATTTCAGAAACATCACTGCATCCATTGTGCCACTTAGTTGT
>JAQQSK010008434.1:0-13514 GCA_028658325.1 Potorous gilbertii
TTCAATGAGATTCTGTTTGTGAAGCATTGGGTACAGTGCCTGGCACACAGTTGGACTTATAAAAATGCTAGCTATCACCATGTATCACAAAGCCTCACTGACCCAGCACACCCTCTCCACCAAATCTGACCCAGGATGGTCCTTCCAGCCTTGGCCCAAAGCACCCACAACCCCCACTTCTAAGGACTTCTAGGAACTTTTCTGACCCTCAACTGCCTCTGGCTGACCACCACATCCATGGGCTCTCCTCCCAAACACTGAAAGCCCTCCATCTTCTGGGGCTCAGGTTCAGCCTCAGCCTGCTTTCTTATTCAAGCCACTCTCAGAAACAGAAGAACTTGGAGGGGAAGGGGGTTCCTGCCTGGTACCTTTCATGGCACATGAAGATGGCTGTGCCCAAGCATATCCAAGGCAGGGTAAAAGCTGCCTGATGGGGGACGATCTGTTTCTTTTTGCCAGCTTCCAACATGACTTCCTAGTAGGCTGAGAGTATTGGTCAGCTCTAGAGCGGTATCCTCGAGATCATTTGGTCCAAGCCCCACAGTGTCTGTTGCCGAACCTGAGGCCACCTAGAGATGACAAGGCACTGGCCCAAGATCACATGGCAGAGAACAGCTGAGCTTCCCATTGCAGCAGTAGCCTTTCATCTGCACCAGCGAGGCTGACTTCCCTGAGGAGGAGGAAAGGCCCAAGCAGGCAGGTTTCTTCTGGATGGCATCTTAACCACAGCCAGGGCCTTGTCATTACAACTTCTACACTTGCTGCCCTTGCTTCCCCTGTCAGTCAGCCCTCCCTCCTCCCTGGCCTCCTCCAGGGGTCACCAGGGCCTCGCACATTGCCAAGCCCAGTGAGTGGCCTTTCCAGCCTGCTCCACTTGGACAGCTGGAGCATCCACCACTGACTCTCCCTTTCCTTCGAACCCTCACTGACTCCCAGTTCCCTGCCCTGTCCTTCTGCCTCTCCTAGCCTCTGTGGGGGTCCTTGATCCCTTCTTGTCCTGGCTCCTACAAAGACATCTTGAGGCTCCTAGGAGCCCAGATTAAGGCCCAGAAGGGACGTTAGGGGTCAGTCTTGTCATCATTCAGCCCTGAAGTTGCCTCAGAGGACAAGGTCTCTGCGTCCCATCATTTGACAGAAGAGGAGGCAGAGGCCAGAGGTGAAGGAGATGTACCCAAACAGTACTTTGAGCAGCAGAGCTGGACTCCAAGCAGGCTGCTCTGCCCCAAAGCCAGCAGGGCTTCCCCTGTGTCTCTCTGCAGGGGCTGGCCCCCTCCCTGTACCTACACTCTCCCTGGGGGCGCTTCCCTTCTCCCCAGGAAGACCTGCCCTCTAGTCTCTCCCCTCTGGCTCATACATCGTGCTGCACTCATCCCTCTGCAGAACCCAGTGAAGGCTGGGGTCCCTGCCCAGCTTCCTGCCTTATTTCTGTATGCCAACCCCAGACTGAGAAGCAGAACAGGCCTCAGAGTCTACTAGCCACCCCCTTCATGGCCCCACTCCTGGCCTTCATTGGACAGAACAGGAACCTGAGGACAGCAGAGGAACACTGGATTGCTCAGTGAGTCAACAGTCCTGGTTTCCAAGCTGGTAAATTGACTGGTAGCTCTAGAAATCTCGTTCATTTCACTTTTTCCAAGGAGGTCTCCCTGAGGTACCTCCCCTGTCTCTCTGAGTTCCTACAGTTCTTCTTTGCCCCTGACCAGGGGCACTCAATTAGCCACAATGCCCTGCAGCATCGCTTGGCCACCTTTGGGAGAGGGATGTGACAGCATGGACCTGGCACAACAAGCTGCCACCAGCACCTCTTGACCACCATTGATCCCCCTCAGGCACCAATGTGAACAGCTCAGGACCCTGAGCCTCAGGAATATCTGTTAGTCTAGCCCTATGTTGGTTGCTGAACCATGAAAGGAAGGTGCCCAAGACTGGCTCAGGCAGGGCCTCATCTGGAACAGGTGCTTGAGCTCTCAGGGTGGGCTTGAGGGAAAGACAGGGTGAGTAGTCAGCCTAGCTAGGTACCCCAAGGCAGGGAGTGAGAGAGGACTCAGTAGGCTCTGCCAGCAGGAGTAAGTTGACTGGAACCTTCCTCTCATGTAACAGTGAAGAGAAATACATGGCCCATTTCCACATGGGGAGGAAGGCCTAGGAAACTTTGCCCTGGCAGTTCCCTTGGCAATGAGGGGAGGAGGAAGAAGGGGGAAGGCCTGCAGTCACAGTGTGCAATGGGCAGTTTGAGGACCAGCCTCATTGTCCATCATGGGCCACAGAAGGGGAAGGACTTCCCAGAAATATGGAACCTACTCAGCCTACCGTCCTCACTGGACTCCCGCACTGGGGGTGCAGTGAGGGTGAAGGCCTCCAGCTCAAACAATCCCATGCTCCCTTGACTATGGGCCCCTCTGCCCACAAAGAAACACCAGGCATCCTCTCGCAGGAGCACAAGCACAACTTCATCTCTCCTGCTCACTGTTCTAGGAGCTTGCATGGTGTCTTGGCAAACTGCAATGTGTGGTGACCCCAGGTTCCATGCCTACATAGACTGGGCACCCTCTGCCCTTTCCTCTTCTGCTGCTCTGCTTTTCCTGGGGGAAAACCTGGAGCATTTTCCCAATCCCAGGGTCAAGCAGTGAATTGAGAAAAGACTGGACATCTGCT
This sequence comes from Potorous gilbertii, assembly GCA_028658325.1. Lineage (NCBI taxonomy): Eukaryota > Metazoa > Chordata > Mammalia > Diprotodontia > Potoroidae > Potorous > Potorous gilbertii. The sequence continues at coordinate 2,656 of JAQQSK010008434.1, forward strand.
AGTGGAGTGGGGTCCAACAAGTGTTCAAAGTGGTCTGGTGGAAGAGATCCTGGGGGCACCTGGAATTGGCTGGGCTCTTGCTTCCTTGGTGCAGGGAGGATTCATTCTGCATGGCCCGGCAGGAGGCAAGAGACAAGACAGGCATGTGAGGCAGTGAGGGGCAGAACTTCTAGACCCACCAGGAGCCTTTCCTCCTTGGGAACCAAAGCAGGGTCAAGTCAATGTGCTTGAGAGGTGGTCATAGGGATGCCCGCAAGAGTTCCTGGTGACAAAACAGCAACTGTGGGAGGCAGAGCAAAGCCACATCATTATCCCTGCTACACAGGTGATGAAACTGAGGCCCAGAGAGGGAGGAAAGGCTTGCCCCATGTGCCCCAGGGAATTGGTCCTGGAACGGGGATGGAAAGTTCATAGACTACAGGTCTAGAGGGGAATTTGAAGGAGCTGGGCTCCTTCTGTCTGATCTATGGGGTTGTATGGGCTGGGTGGGCTGGGAGACCTGCAAAGAACCAGGTCCATTGTTTGTCAAGTTATGACTTGCCATGCCATGGCATTTGATCCTGCCTGGCAAACCTAAAGATCCCTTGTTCAGCAGGCCCCAGATGAAAGGAGATCCATGGTCATTCTCAGTCATCCTCCTCCCCCTTGCCTCCTGGGACAGAGCTCTCTCTACCCTTACCACCATGCTCTCACAGTTCATATCCCACCAGAACTGGGTCTCCCCTGTTGGATGCCAGAGCCTGGGGAAAGGCTCTTAACCATACTGGCAGATCAGCCTCTAGCCAATGACCAGGGACCCTGGCAGCCACTTGGTCCAAAGTCCTCTTCTTACAGAGAAGGGGCCTGCAGTCCACAGTGTGTAAGAAGGCAGGTTCTGAGCCCAGGATCTCTGACTCCAGAGTCAGCATCCTTACTACTCCATTAGGCCTCTCCCCACCCTGCCCTGCTAGTGGTCTCATGCCTCTAACCCTTAAGGGATGAGAAAGATAGCCCTTCTTTCCTCACAGCATCCCTGGCAAGCAGACCAGCCAAGGCTTTCTTCCAGATGAGGATACAGAGGCTCAGGGGCCTTGCTCATTGCTCCATGGCCATTCAGAAATTGCAGCCCAGGTCTTCAGGTCCCTAGGAAGGAAGGGCCTTGCACCCTCCTGGTGACCTGGCTCCAAGGATGGCTGCTCCACCAGTCAGGAAGGATAGGCCCTGTCCCTGGTGAATTTCTCACTGGGACACAGGGCTCATATCACCTGTAGGAACCAGAAACACGGAGGCCCCTCCAACTGCTGATACCCCAACAAGTACTGAGTTGCTCCCAGACTCACATACATAGTAGCAGTAATGGACTGTGTAACATAAACCTGTCTACAGTCGCATCAGCCCCCTCCATCAGGCTTTCACAGGGACACTGGTGGTCTCTGGTGCCAGGAGGCCCCCAAAATACATGTCTTGGGACCACAGTGACATTCTCTGCATATCCTAGTATCCTCACAATCCCAGAGTCACAGTGACAAGTAGTCACCCCAGAAGCACCGTGAAAGCCTTGAAGCATGGTTATATAACTCCCCCCCACCCCTGGGGACCCTGAGTACCATCCAGAACTCAGTCATACACCCTGTATGTCCTGTACACACACACACACACACACACGCAGGCAGAATCACCTTACCAGAACCCTCCTTGGTTGTGTCTCAGGAAACATTCACTCCCTAAAACCTATTCATGTCAGGACATTGAAACCCAGGCCTTTTTAAACATTACTGGCAGATAAAAGGAAAATCCACTTTCTCAGGACACTGGCTTCTAGAAAAAGACAAAGCACCATATCAGGAATTCATCAAGGGGCTTGACAAGTTCCTCAGACCCCAGGGTAACCCCTAGTATGCCCACACTGCATTAAATTAAGGAATTTTGGTTTCCTACACAGAAATCTTTTTCTGGGTAGGAGTGTTGCCCCTCTCTGGTTCCTTGGAAGGGAAGGTGGTGTAGACCAGTGGACAGGGCCCACTGAAGCCTGGCCCTGGCAGCCTGCTTCTGGGGCGGGTTCCTAGGATCACAGGCTGGGAGAGGTGTAGAGCAGCCCCTGCAAATGTGTTAGCAGTAACTTCCTTTTCCAAAGAAGGGAACTTGATGTCCCCAAGGGCAGAAAAGCCAACCTTTCCAGGAAGTAGCAGGCAGGGCTGTGCCTGGACATGGCCTCCTGGATCTTAGCCCCACTACTTATTGAGGCCTGACACCCTGGCCCCCTGCTCGGATGCAGAGAGCCCACACAGGCCTTCAGCAACTGAGTCCCCCTCCTCGGAAGAGCTTTTTGTTGAATAATACCTTAGGCAGTCCTGGGTGCCAGGAGACAGTAGAGGTAGATTCCGGGGCAGTTTCCCCTCAGAGGGAGCTTGGGGCTCATCTGCTCTGGCTGGGCCTGCCTCTCCACCCTTCTTCCCCCTGGCCCCCAGTCCCCAGTGTCTGATGTGCAATGGCCTATGTGCAGGCAGCTGATGGGATGGATCCTGGATGAGGAGTTGGCTGGGACCTTTCAAAGCCAACAGTGAAGGCTCTTGTTTTGCAGAGAATGACTCTGAGAGGGGAAGGGACATGGCATAGCCAGTAGCCAGGGCCATCCCCAGGATGACCTTGAAGATATGCTTGCATGAAGCAGCCCCTCCCTGGAGAACAAACAGGGCCCTGGAAGGAGCAAGGCTCCTGGCCTTAAGTCGCCAAAGGCTCCCCAAGGATATTTCCCCCAAGTCTTCCTTTCTCAGGGTTGGGTTGGTGGGCAAGAATGGAGGAAGAAAGGGAGGTGGTTCTGTCCCTGTCAGGGCATCCCAAGGCAGGGCTGTGACAGGGCCTAGGCTCCCAAATCAGCCTTTGGTGCCTCCTCCATGCCCACAGTTGACGACTCCTGCTCCCCCATTTCCCAGGCTCCTATTGGTGAGGCTTAGAGAGGTCTACTTACCACAGTCCCTTTCGCATACCATTTTGTCTGAATGAGAGAGGAAAAGAGAGTACCAGGTTGCTGGGGAGGATGGTGGCTAGCGCCTTTTCCTTCCCTCCCTCCTCCTAGCCTGGACAGGCCTCAATCTTGAGACCCTGGGGATGAGCAGCCCATGCCCTTGGTGACCAGAGGTTGGGCTGAATTAATCCAAGGGGAACAGACTCTCTTGGATTTCCCCTTCCCCTTCACTCCATGGTAGGCCTGAGGGATAGAGCAGCAGAGGCAGGAGCATCTACACCCTCTCATTTTGGCTGCCCCCATCAGGTGGTTTTCCCCCAAGCACCCCGTGGAGCAAGGCTGTGTTTTGACCCTCCTTTGACAGGATAAGGAAAGGAAGCTCAGGCCTGAAAGCCAATAAGGAATCTGTCCTCCAGGCCAAAGGCCCTAAGGCAGCACCTGAGGTTGGCACAGCCCTGAACTGATGGAGGAGCGCCCCTGGGTGCAGGGAGAGATAATTGCCATGGCAGGCTCCCATGGGAATAGAAGTAGAACCTGAGGGTCAGAGGGTGGAAGCAGCTTGTCTGAGGTCCCACCGTCAGTTATTGGCAGAGCCAGAATTTGAATTCTGAGGTTTGGACTCCCATTGTGGCTGGAGCTTTTTGTCCTACCCCAAGGCTCCTGAACTCTCTGTTCCACCCCCATCCTAAGCCCTTGGTAGCATTTCATACCCTTTTTGTACTTTATTAAGGACCAGAGCTTAAATTAACCAACCAGAAGAAGAGCCTGGACATAAAAGTCTCTTGGTTCTCTGAAGTAAACTCAGAGAATCTCTCCTCTAAGGGCCTCAAGAATAGATGGGGCTGACTTAGCATGCTTTAGGAGACCCTTAACCTGAGAAACCATCTTGAATCATGGGACTTTTTCCAGATCTTCATGTTTTTTGGACATATCCCATGTCATGGCATATTAATGGTCAAGAAAACCCAGATATCCTGGGTCTTCATTTCAACTGAAACTGTCAACTCTGTTATCTTCTGGTATTTACAACCTATCCAACTCAGAAATTTCTTTCTCATGGAATAGTTAAACATATATGGAGACCATTCAGTTGAGGGACACAGACACCCTTGGACTGTCCTCAAACAGATTTCAGATTGATCTTTCCTGTGACATTCAGTCAGAAGTTTTTCTGGCTCCATGATCATGGAACCACTAGCTTTACAGGAATCAAGAGGATGCTTTCAGCCTGTTTGCATTTTTGATCCAAACTTTCATATAGACATCCCCAACCCACTGCCCTTGGGCTAGACATGGGAAGGGTCCAGGGACTGATGAGCTGATTTTCCCCTAAAGAAGACTTCATTCTGACAAAGATCAGCAGCAGCAGAGCGGGCCTCTTCTGGCCCTCCAACCATCCCAAGCCCTTCTCCAAGGGGACCAAAGCTCCTCTAGTCCCCAGGACATGGCCCCAGGAGGAGGTTGGAAGCCCAAGGAGACCTTTGGGTGGGCCAGAGAAGTTGACCTGGCTAGTGGCAAGCTCCTGGATGCAAGGGTCCAGAACAGGATAACCTTGTATAACCTGAGGGAGTCGAGCAGCTGATCTGGGTGTCAGTCCTCAGCGGTAGTCCTGGATGGAGGAGGAGTGCTGGTGTGGTGGAGCTGGTGGCTACTCTGGAGGGGGAATCCTACTCACAGTTCCAGGGATGAAAAGAGTGCTCTTGGCTGCTCACAGACCAGAGTGCAGGCCAGGAGAAGATTTAATTCCTCTCCCTTGATTGTGCCACATTAGAGGAATTGAGAACATACAGGTCCCTAGAAATATCTCAGAGAACAGATGCACAAAACCTCTGAAGGCTAGGATAGTATACCGTCCACTTCACAAAGCACTTAAAAGTCAAATAACTGTCTGGAGAAATGCCCAAAAATGGGGAGAAAATAAAGCTATAGAAGGTTACTTTCTGGGTGAAAAGGTATTTTCCTCCATCCTTTTGGATGAGGAAGAACAAAGCTTACCATCAGAGGAAGACAGTAAGGTAAAGGCTTCTGCATCCACCATCTTAGGCTATAGAAGAGCTCAAAAAGGATTTTGAAAATCATGTAAGAGAGGTGGAAGAAAAATCGGGAAGAAAAATGAGAGTGATGCAAGAAAATCATGAAAAGTGAGTGAACAGCTTGGTAATGGAGACTCAAAAAATGCTATAGAAAAGAACACCTTTAAAAATAAACTAATCCAAATGCCAAAGAGATTCAAAAGGACAATGAGAAGAATGCTTTAAAAAGCAAAATTGACTAAATGTAAAAAGGGGTTCATAAGACCCACAGAATCTGTAAATAGTTCTTGAAAAATTAGATTGGAGCAGATTGAAACTAATGAATTTATGAGAAATCAAGAAAAACCAAAAGAATGAAAAAATAGAAGACAATGTGTAATATCTCACTGGAGAAAGAACTGACCTGGAAAATAGATCCAGGAGAGATAATTTAAAAATTATCTATCTAACTGCAAACCATGGTCAAAAAAAGAGCCTAGACATCATCTTCCAAGAAATGATACAGGAAAATTGTCCTGATATTCTGGAACCAGTGTGTAAAATAGAAATTGAAAGAATTCACTGATTACCTCTTGAAATAGATCCCAAAAAGAAAACTGCTAGGAATATTGTTGCCAAATTCCAGAGTTGCAAAGTCAAGGAGAAAATATTACAAGCAGCCAGAAGGAAACAATTCAAACACTGTGAAAATACAATCAGGATAACACAGGATTTAACAGCTTCTACACTACGGGATGGAAGGGCTTAGAATTTGATATTACAATGGTGAAAGGAGATATGATTAAAACCAAAAATCACCTACCCAGAAAACTGAGTATAATACTTCAGGGGAAAAATGATTATTCAATGAAATAGAGGATTTCCAAGAATTCTTGTTGAAAAGACCAGAGCTGAATAGAAAATTTGACTCTCAAATACAGGAATCAAGAGAAACATGAGAAGAGGAGGAAACAGGAAAGAGAAGCCATAAGGAAATCATCAAAGTTGAAGTGTTTATATTCTTACATGGAAAGATGTTATTTGTAACTCATGAGACCTTTTTCAGTATTAGGGTAGTTAGAGGGAATATATATATATATATATATATATATATATATATGTATATACATACATATGTAGATATACATATATCTATATCTGCATATATGTATATCTACATATGTATGGGTATATTACATATATGTACAAGTAGGTTTCTACATATGTATATAAATATACATAGACAGAGGGTGCAATGTGAGATGAATATGAAGGAAGAATACCTAAAACATAAAATTTACTATTGAACAGAATGTACTAGGAATACGAGAAAGGGAGAGATAGAATGCAGCAAATCATTTCATATATAAGAGGCAGGAAAGAGCTTTTACAACGGTGGGGAAGAGGGGAGAGATGAAAGGAAATAAGTGACCTTACTCTAGTGGGATTTGGCTTGAGGAGGGAATAACATACACTCTTCTGGAAATCTATTTTACTCTGCAAGAAGACAAGGGGAAAGGAGACAGGAGAGGGAAGATAAGAGAAAGTTCAGCAAAGTGGGTAAAGAGGTAATCACAAGCAAACATTGTGGAAGGACAGGTCAAGGGAGAGAATGGAATAAATGGAGGGCAGGATAGGAAAGAGCGAAATGTCATTACTCCTTTGCAACGTAACTATGATGGAAGTGCTGTGCATTGTCGTACATGTATGACTTATATTGAATTACTTGTTTTCTCAATGAGAGTGAGTGGAGAGGGAGGGAAAGAATATGGAACTCAAAGCTTTAAGAATGAATGTTAAAATTTGTATTAGCATGCAATTGGAAATTAAGCTATACAGGCAATGGGGTATAGAAATCCATGTTGCCCTACAGGAAAATAGAGGGAAAGGGATATGGATGAAAGGTACGTAGTAGAAGGGAGGACAGAATGAAAGAAGAGGTGGATAAAGTGCATGTTACCCTAGGTGGGGAGAGATGGGGAAAAAGTTTTGAATTCAAATTCTGGTGGAAGGGAATGTTTAGACCTGATAAATAAATAAATTATATATTTAAGAAAAAAGGGAGAGGAAAGAAGGAGAGTCCAGGACAAGGGACAGAGGGAGAAGGAAAGAAAAAGTAAGGGAAGGAGAGGCAAAAAGTAAGTCTCCCAGGATGTTGATTATAAAAGGACATGGAAAATCCCCTGAGGTAGAACTCTGAGTTCCTTATCTCTGTTGTCTACCTGTCCCAATACCCAGGCCTAAATGTCCAAGGAAATCATTGGGGAATTTCTCATGGTCACACACAGTTAATTCAAAGCAGACATCATTTAAGTCTTCAGTTTGGAATCTTGTCCTACATGATGGTGTGATTAAAAGGAAGACTGGGATCCTCCTTGATAACCCTCATCTCCTGACAGTTCTTTTGGCGAGTCTGGAGGCACCTAGCTTGGGAAGTGGAAAGCATCATGGAGGTGGCTTCTGGAAGACTTGACTTTGTCTGTTTCTATACCTGAGGTACTCACTGGCAGCTGAGGATAAGAAAAAGGCAGGGGAGGGGTGCAGGACAGAGCACTTGGCAGCTTTTTATGAAGCATGTACTTCTCTCAAATGCTGCCCAGTGGTAAAGAGCTTGGTGGCCCAGGAGGACTCAAGCTGAGACAAATGTTCCCTGGGAAAAGTCAGTGAGTCAAAAGTGGGCAGAGCCTTGGGGAAACCTACTCCTTGCAGTGATGTGCCCTGTCCATGCCACCCTCTCCTAGTGTGGGAGGTGGATCTGGAGAGGGATGTCTACTTTAGCAGAGGCTCCACTGGCTCCACTGGAAGCAGGGGGTGAGCATTGAAGAGGGTGGAAGGTCTGTAAGAACCTCATTGGGAGTGGAGGCGAGGGAAGCCTGAAGAGTCAGTGTTCTCATTTCACAAAGAGACCACACCAGAAGGGCTAAACTTTGGCAAGTCCACGGTCCTTTGACCTATGTATTAAACTAAACTGAACAAGGAATCATTGGCCCAAAAGGAATGCCGAGAAGTAGGTAGGTTCTTCTCTGTGTTACTCAGTCATCAAGGTTCCCCTTCCCATCCCCAGACCCACAATGTTCTCATTCCCTGACTCTGAATCTCAAATTCTCAGCTTGTCTCAAAGCACAGGCCTGCTAATGGTCTCCTCAGCAATGCAGTTCCTGATGCCAAGCTGGGCACAGGGAAAAAAGTACAATGTGTAGATTGCTGGGGATGGAAAGAGTGTTAATCCCCTGGAAGATCAGGGAAGGTCTCAGGGACCATGGACTACCAGAAGTAAAAGACCCAATCCATGGAAGATGGAGGTGGGAGAAGATAGAAAAAAAGGAGGGAAAGCAGATACCCCTTGGCTAGTGTGTGCCATCATTCCAAGGGATTCCATCACTCTGCACAATGGCATGTGAACCAAAAAGCAGCAGGGCTGCTGAGCAAGGGTGTCTTAGCCAAGACCCACTTTCCATTTTGCAGTCTTGTGAAGGCCCAGGGCTCCCAACATGCCCAGAGCCCCAAAGGAGTCCTCATGTACATCCCAAGACCATCCAATCCAGCATGGCTAGCTGCCCAGCCACACCTGACTGACAGACTCCTAGGCAGAGAGGGACCTTGGAGAGATCCTACGGTGAGAAGCAACTTTCCCATGGGCACAGGAGCCTGGACAAGCAACTTCTAGTGGTGGTGGACCTCACTGCCTCAGAAATCAGCTCACGGGTGCCTGGAGCTGCAGCTCGCCCTCTCTGGTTGTTAGGGGTGCTGAAATCTATTTCCCTGTACGTAGTCTTCACCTGCTGGTGTTGGCCCTGCATCCTGGAGCTACACAGAACATGTCTTGTCCCCATTTCATAGCACAGCCCTTCAGGTGTCTTTAGACAGTTCTCCTGAGCCCCTTCTCCTCCATACCTCTCTTCTCTTCTAGAGTGAATCAATCACCCCAGTTCTTTCAACTGCTCATCAGAGGGTATGTTCTCTTGCCTCCACTCCAGCTAATCATCAAGACTTTATTATCCAGGTATGAAATCAGAATTAAATAGAAACCATCAGCAGTAAAGCCTTCAGTCAAGGCTGTAGAATGCATGAAGATGAGACCTCTACATCTCTGAACTAGGGCGTGTTGGAGAGATGAGTGAGGTCAAAAAAAAATCAAGAAATGAAAGAAAGCAGGCAAATTCAATTCCTTCTCATCTGCTAACGTGGATTAAAGAGCTGTGCCTCTTCCTAGCATTGAAGGGAAGGCCTATTTTGCCTGCCCTCCCTGTCCTGCTCACACACTTGATCTGAAATTTGGGGCCCTGTGGATTGGACAATGGCCATCTAAGCCAATGAGAGCACAGAAAATCCAGATGTGGGCTACCTGGGGCTGAGGCCAGCAGGACTATGTGACCTCCTTCTCTCCGGACCTTGGATTTAATGCAGCCTCCTGGGAGTATGGGGAGCTACTGTTGAGATAAGACAGTTGTAAAAGCTAGAGGAGTCATTGACTGTGTCCTCTGCTAGGGGACTAGGGTGGTCATATGACCAGGAGTGGACATATGGCCAAGAGGGAAGGGGGAAAGGTGAAAGAGAAAGCTCCCAGGGAGGATATAGAAACCAGGACCATTGGTAGACAGCAATCCCAGTGACATAGACCCAGAGGATCCCCTATCCATTGAGGGGAGAACACATACCCCCATGCACTCCCATGCACCCTCCTACACAGCTAGGGAGAAGCCACCAGAAAGAAAGGAGGGGAAGAAAGGGGGAGTATGAAGACGAAGAAGTCAGCACTGGATTGGTAATTCAGGGTATGCTGTGTGGAATCTGCAAGCAAATAGGGACCATGGTGTCTGCTGGGAAACTGAGAGGATTTGGGTGGATCAGGCAGGAATAGTTTACACGGAGAGGAGAAGAAATGTCCAGGTGATAGTTTTGTCAGAGGAGTACTTCTCATAAAACAATTCACCAAGTGACTGAATGAGGTCAGGGGGTATCGCAAGAAAGAGGCAGGCAACCAATATTCGAATAGCCAATGAGGTGCTGAGGAGGAAAGAGTCAGATGAGCTCTACCCAATGTGCTCAGATGGGCAAATGCCACAACAGGATGGGGCTGAGGCTAGAGCCAGGGGAGGGGCTGAAGAGTGAAAACTAGGCATTCTCTTCACCCATGGTTTTGTGACCATGCTGGGAAAAGAGATCAGGGTGGGAGGAGAGGAGTAATTGTGTGAGGGAGATGGAGGGAGAGGCTAGGGGTCAGAGAGCATTGGATCTGGCAGGCGGGAAACACCAAGTTCTAATAATGCCTTAGATGCTGCCCAGTATCTGGTACATGACTGGGAAAGTCACTTGACCTGTCTAAGCCACAGTTTCCTCCTTTGCACAGTGCAGATGCTAACCGCACCAGCCCCCAAGGGATTCTGGGAGGCTCAAATGTGGTAACACCTGTAAAATATGCCGTGGGCATCTTGAAATGTCAGAGAAAGGCTATCAAGGAGGTCCCAAGCAGGGGCTGCTGCAGGTTCTCGTTATCGTTACCGTCCTCATTGTGATTACAATTTGGGGCCCAGGTGGCTCGAGGGCTAGAGAGGATCCTGGCTCCCACTGAGTCTGGGGATGAGGATGGACAGCCCTTGTCATGGCCCAGAAAACACAGAAGGAACCCGAGACAGGCTGCAGAGCTGTGGGCAGCTCTGTCCTGGGTGGGCATCTTCTCCTGGGCATTCTTCCTGGGAGTCATTGAGATGAGTCACTCAGTCATTCTGGTCACTCAGTGGACAGGGTGCAGTGGGGGAAAACTGGTAGGGTCAGGAAGGGGACTGAGGGGCAGAGGATTCTGGGAGTTTAAGAGAGTTCCCCAAAGTGAGACATTGTCCTCCTCAGAATGAGTCATGTCTTGCAAAGTACACCTGGTCTAGATCCAGGCTGGGAAAGGGGTC
>JAQQSK010008435.1:0-13514 GCA_028658325.1 Potorous gilbertii
AAAACTACACAGATATGGCCTATATTGAATTGCCTGCCTTCCCAAAGGGAATGGGTGGGGAGGGAGGGATGGGGAGAAGCTGGAACTTAAAGTTTTAGGACCAACTCTTGAGTATTGTTCTTGCTACTAGGAAATAAGAAATACAGGTAATGGAGAATAGAAAGTTATCTGCCCCTACAAGACAAAAGAGAAGATGGGATAAGGGAAGGGAGGGATGATAGAAGAGAGGGCAGATTGGTGATATGGGTAATTAGAATGTCCAATGTATTGAGGAGGGTGGAGGAGACAAATGAGGATAAAATTTTGGAACCCAAAATCTTGTGAAAATGAGTGTAAAAAGTTAAATAAATTTATTTAAAAATAAAATAAAATACTGAACAAAAAAATAAAAATAATCTCTTTGAGATACAGATGTAGCAGTGGTATTGATGGCTCAAACGACACAAAGCTTTTGGTGTTGTAATCTTAGCTCCTTTGACTTCCAGAATATCACTTCATTATTGTGGAAGCTGCTTTATCTCATGTGATATTGATTGTGGATCCATGATATTTGAGTTGTTTATTTCTGGCTACCTGTAATATTTTCTCCTTGATCTGGTGAGTCTGAAATTTGTCTGTAATATTCCTGAGAGTTTTCATTTTAAGATCTCTTTAAGGTTGTAATTGATGAATTCTTTCAATTTCAAGTTTACTCTTTGCCTCTAAGATATTAAGGCAGTTTTCCTTTATAATTCATTTAAATATAAGGTCTAAGGTATTATTGTCATGGCTTTTAGGTGGTCTAATAATTCTTAAATTATCTCTCCTTGATTTATTTTCAAGATCAGTTTTATGAGATATTTTGTTTTCTTCTTTTTTTATTACTTTTACTTTGTTTTATTGTTTCTTGAAGTCTCATGGAGTCATTAACTTCCATTTCCCCAAATCTACTTTTAAGGGAGTTCTTTTCTTCAGTGAATTTTTATGTTTCATTACCATTAAGTCAATTTGATCTTTTAAGGTGTGCTTTTTCCTTAACTCTTTTTATGCCTTTTTTTTTACCAACTTCTTAATTCTCTTTTTAAAATAATATTTTATTTTCCATGATTACATGCAAAAACATCTTAAATATATTTTAAGTTTTGAGTTCCTAATGCTATCACTTTCTCCCACACATACCCCTCCCTGAGATGGGAAACAATCTGGTTTTACCTGTTCAGTCATTATTTAGTACAAGAAGTCGTGAGCAATAAGGGAAGGAAGGAAGGAAGGAAGGAAGGAAGGAAGGAAGGAAGGAAGGAAGGAGAGAAAGAAATTGAAAATAGTATGCTTCAGTCTATATTCAGACAACCTCAGGGGACAGATAGCATCTTTAATCAAGTCCTTTGGGATTCTCTTGGATCATTGTATTGCTGAGACTAGCTAAGTTATTCACAGTTCTTTGGAGTAAAATATTTCTATTACTGTGTATAATGTTTTCCCGGTTCTGTTCCCTTCACATTGCAGCAGTTGATGTTAGTTTTGCTAGATTTTTCTTAAATCATTCTGTTTGTCATTTTTTATAGCACAGTAGTATTCCATTACAATCATATGCCACAAATTGTTCAGTCATTCCACAATTTATGAGAATTGCCTCAATTTCTAATTCTTTGCCACAACAGAAAGATACTACAAATATTTTAGGACAAATAGATAATTTTATATTTAAAAAATATCCTTGGAATACAGTCCTTGTAGTGGTATTTCTGACTCAAAAGGTATGGAGAGTTTGATATCACTTTGGGCATAGTTCCAAATTTCTCTCCAGAATGATTGGATCAGTTCACAATTCCTCCAGTAATGCATTAGTGTCCCAATTTTCACATATCCCTTCAATATTTATAATTTTCCTTTTGTGCCACATTAGCTAGTCTAATAGGTATGTGGTTGTATCTCAAACTTATTTGAAATTGCATTTCTCTATTCAATAGTGATTTAGAGCATTTTTTCTTACGACTACAGACAACTGTGATTTGTTTCTCTGAAAATTACCTGTTCATATCTTTTGACAATTTATCATTTGGGAAATGACTTTTATTCTTATAAATTTGAACAGTTCTCTATATGTCTGAGAAATCAGGCCTTCATCAAAGATACTTACTATAAAATATCTTCTCAGTTCTTTTTTAAAATTTTGGTTGAATTTGTTTTGTTTTATTTGGGCAAAAATCATTTCAATTACTATAATCAAAATTATGCATTTTACATATCATAGTGCGCTCTATATCTTGGTTTGTCCTAAATTCTTCCCTTCTCCATAGATTTGAGAGGTAAACTATGCCTTGTTTTCCTAAATTGTTTATGGAATCATCATTTGTGTATAAATAATGTACCCATTTTGACCCAATCTTTGTATACAATGTGAGATGTTGGTCTATATCTAGTTTCTGTCACACTACTTTTCAGTTTTCCCAGCAGTTTTTATTCCAAAATCTTGGATCTTCAGATTTATCAAGCACTATATTACTGTGGTCATTTACTATAATGTATTATGTACCTAATTTATTCCACAGATCTACCATTCTATTTCTTAGGAAGTACCAGATTATTTTGATAATAACAGCTTTATAATACTGTTTGAGATCTGGTAAGGCTAGTCCACCTTGGTTCCTATTTGTCCACCATTGGTTCCCTTGATATTCTTAATCTTTTATTCCTCCAGAAGAATTTTATTATATTTAAGTTCTATAAAATAATTTTGATAGTTTAATTGGTATGATACTGATTAAATAGATTTATTTAGGTAGAATTTTCATTTTTGTCGTGTTGGCTCAACCTACACATGAGCAATTAATATTTTCCAGTTGCGTACATATGGCATTACCTTTTATAAGTGTTTTACAATTGCATTCATATAATTCCAGGATTGTCTGGGCAGCTAGAATCCCAAAAATTTTATATTATGCATACATACATGTAATGGAATTTCTACTTCTTGCTGCCACAATTGCTTTGTAATATACAGAAATGTTGATGATTTATGTGGGCTTATTTTATATCCTGAAACTTTGCTAAACTTATTATTTCAACTCCTTTTTAGTTTATTCTCTAAGCAAATTGAGTGATAGTTTTGTCCTTGTTGCCTATTCTCATTCTTTCAGTTTTTTTTCCACTTATTTCTATAGCTAGCACTTCTGGTATATTAACTCTCATCACATAGTTGTCTTTTATTGATCTCATTTCTTTTCCCAATATCTTCCTCATCTCTTTTTCTTTCATTGCTCTAGATTTCTTGCTTATCTAGAATTTATTAAGCATGTTTTGGACTGTTTATAGCCATTGTCACATTTTTTTTGTATTCTTTTGAGTTTATATCTTGTTCTCCCCTTCTACTGTAGTAGCTTTTTTATGGCCAAGATATATTTTTTTTGCTTACTCATTTTTCCAGACTGTTCCTTGACTTTGCACTGTATGTTACATTTGGGTTGTGCTTTCCTAGAGGTGGTGAGGCAGTGTTTCAAGCTTTAGGCTTTTTTCTGTGCTACTGTTTTCAGAGCTAGTTCTGGGTCTCCACAAGTTTTCCTTTCTTCCAAGCTGGTGTGATCCAGAGAGATGTGTGGTCACAGCTCTCCTGGTATGAATTCTGGTTTTTACCCAGGAATAGCCTCTGTTCTCCTGCAACATCAAGCAGTAGCTCTCCTAGTTGTACTAGAGCTATGACAAGGTCTTCTACTTTCCTGTAGCCACAAGTACTAGCATTCCTCTTGACCTTGAAACTGTAACCAGGACCCCTGTTCCCTTGTAATTGATCACAAATGCTGCTCTCTACCCTAGACCTATGACCCAATACTACATATGGGCAATAGAATATCAGTATCAGCTGCACACAGTACCAGTGAAGGGTCCTCTTTAATACCTTTTTGATCCAGTTTTCCAACCCCCATACTGTCTCTGCCTGAAAGCTCTCGAAGTTGCTACTGATGCTGCATTTTTTGTAGCCACCTCTAAATTCCACCATTATTTTTGCCACTGTTGCTCTGTACTCCAGAGCAGTGCCTAGTCTGTGGTCACAGATCTCTTCTGCTGACTTCCTAAGTTGTTTTAGACCAGAAAAAATTATTCTTGTTGGCTCTGTTGCTCCAACATTTGGTTTGAGGAATTATTTTAAAGTTGTTTTGAGGACAATATTGGAAGAATGAAGCTGGGTCTCTTCTGTAGTCTCTTGGATTTGCCCACTTCTGTACCTTCTTATCATTTCTCCTAGTTTCCTAAGCTCTTTGTGATGCCAAACAGAATAACTTCTATTAATCTTTCACATGATAGTCTTCAAACACTTGAAGGTAACAATTATGTCTTTCCTACCAGTCTTCTTAAGGCTAAACAGCTTCACTCATCTTTTTCATTAGGTATTCATATGACATGATGTCAAGGACATTTATTGTCATTGATGATCTCCTTATATGCTCTCCAGCTAACTCATGTATTTCCTAACATGTGACTCCCAGAACTTAATACGATAATATTTAAAGATGAAGAGAAAATAGAGAAGGAGGAGGGAAGAGAAGGAGGAAAAGAAAATCTCACTAATAATAAGAAGTAGGAAAAGTTTAAAGTGCCCTTCCTTGAGAATAGAATGCATTTCTACTAAGACCAAATACATACACATAAATTACACATATACATATATACATATATTTATACACATACATACATACATACATATGCAAACTGTAGTCTTGGAATTCCAGCTAAGAAGCATGCTAGAAGTTAAAAAACGTTGCCCAGGTTATACTTAGTCACATGAATCAAACAATGGGAAGACATGTTTTGTAGAATAGATATATCAACTATGTGAGCCTGGCAAGATACTTTACCTTCAGTTCCCCAAACAACTGGGGAACTAGGTTACTGGAAAGTTGTCTAAGTGAATGTGTGGAAGGTTTTCTCAAAATATGAAAAGTTTTTCACGTGAATGATTTCACAACTTCTGATGCCTTTTCTCTCCCCACTCTCCCTCACACACTCAGAAATCCTGACTTTCACAGTATGATGAGCACTTAGTGTTTATTCATATGTTGATATCATAGAACTACAGAATAAATAGGATTCTACATTGTGGGGTGTTCCTGGTGTTCCTGGTGCAAGCCTCTGATTGCTTCAGTGTGAAGAATTCACTCTGTCTTGTCACTCCTCTTCAGCTTTATCTCTGAAATTTGTCTGGGTCAATGAGATGTGAACTCAGGATATTCGTGAGCCTAAGAATTACTAGCTCTATTCACCATGTCCTACTGCCTTCTTATTGTGAGGATTTGACAACCAAAATTCATATTTAGTCAAGACAATAAGAATTATTCAGCCCTTACTAAGTGCCAGACTCTGTAATAGAAGCAGAAAGAGAAAGTATCTTATCTTAAAGAACTTTTATTTTAATGGGAGAAGACAATTCACAAAAGAAAGATAAAAAGTGTGTGATGGCCAAGAAGGGCAAGATGTTCCTGTGGGATATGATATTGAAGTCCAGTAAGTCAGAAAAGAGAGACAAGAGTCAGAGATAAGATAAGAATTAAGATTGACCAGCTTGGGCTTCTCTCCAAAATGGAGGCCCAGGAAAAATTCACCAAGGGAGAGGGAAGAAGGATACTGGCATGATGGAGAGATGGTGCATGTTGAGAAGGCTACAAGGCAAGACAGATATCCCAGAGTGAGGAGGCAGCAGATAGTAAAGGAAATTCCAGGAAGATTTAGCAGCTCAATAATGGTGTTGAAATCTAGAAGGTCTGAAACAGAAGTGGAAAGGGAATAAAATTAGTCTGGCCTGGGCCCCTTATCAAAATGGAGTATTAAATGGGAGAATTGGGAGAAATTTAAAAATTCCTATCTGGTCACTTGTCTGACTATATCAGTCATTCAAGGAAAACAAAAAGTAAACCCGACCACATACTGTACCATTCAACTAAGTCAATTTGAAAGATGCCTATTTTATGTCTTGAAAACCAAAGAAATATTCAGTCCAATCAGGGAAAGCTAACCTCTTAGCCTTGTATTTAAGTTTTCTACCAACAAGTGTGCATTCTGAACAGATGTTTAGCACAGCAGGAGATATTATTACAGCCCTGATATCCAGATTGCTACCAGAAAATGCAAAACGTCTGGCACTTTTGAAAGTGAGCTTTTCCGGATTTAATTAAAAATACTGTACAGGATGTCTGTGATCATCCCTTTAAGTGAAGAAGAATATGTAGTAAATACATCTGGTTTGATTAAAAGATAACGACAATCCATGCACATGTAGGACTATCTTTCATCATTTGTTTTAAAGTCTTAATTTGATATACGTTCAACCAGGGAACATTACCTATTCTATGGATTTTTTTGAAAATTCCATCAAACCTAATGGAATATCATTACAGGTAATGTTTTAGGATAGACATAGATAAACATACATATATTTAATGGGGCAGGGAGATTCTAACTTCTGTAGCAACACAGCTCAGCAACCTCTTTATAAATTATAGATTAAGTCCTGGGATTCTTAACATTTTTGTATGTCATGGACCTCTTGGGCAGGTCCTTGAGCCTATAGATGTCTTCTGAGCATAATCTTAAACGCAAAAGAAAATCAATTATATTGAAATATAGCTATCCAAATATTATAACAAAAATAGGTTCATTGACCCTAACTAAAATCCATTTATTGGAGAGTTGTCTCATGAAAAGAAAGCTTTAGTAAAGTACAAAAAAGAAAAAAAAGCTATCACAAAATGAGTGAGAATCAGAGACAAAACTTGAACAAGAAACTTCTGACTCCAAGGCCAGAAAGTCCTGTGTCTCATGGCAGGCTGCTTCTTGAACTCCTTGTTATGCTTCCAAATTGAAGAGTAATAAGCTGTCTTATTTTTATTCTAATAGTTTTACTCTAGAATTCAAATTGAAAGCAACATTAATAAAATAACCGCTACAGTGATTAACAAGGTGGGAGAAAATTATCTGTGTTTTCAATAGAAGATAGATTCTTTCTTGAGAAGCGATTTTTTTCAGTTATCTTTCTATTCATAGTATTTAACATAGAATAGTCGCTTAAAATACTTGTTGAATGCTGAATAAAGGAACTTACTTCAAACATTCAGTCAAAAATCTTTAGTTAAGTCCTATTATCTGTCAGGTTTGTGTTACACTTGACACTTGTGATATGTTAAAAAAAAAAGGGGGTGGACAGCAGGGAGAAGGTCTATGCTCTTAAGAAGTTTATATTCTACTGGGGAGGGTTTGGGAATATCATATATTCACAAAAAAAGTAAATACAAAATAAGTATTTTTTAATTTAATTTTGTTCAAAAAGTACATACCCTCACAGACATATATATGTCTCAGTATATCCATACATATACATCCAGATAGATAGATGATAGATAGATAGATAGATAGATAGATAGATAGATAGAGGGATAGCTTTGTAATTCCATATATAGATATAGACATATACATATGGAATTTGAAACCTCTCACTATCAGCCAACCCAACTCTGACCACTTATAAAAGAAGATATTCCTACCTATATTAGAAAAATTATAGGTACAAGGAAACTACAATTATCTAATGATTATGAGGCCCCTCTATCTGACTGGATGGCTCTTTCTAGAATAACCATTTAAAAAGGACATTGAGGGTAGCTTTCTGTTTATTTCTCACTAGGATATCCTTATTTAGACTGTTCCATCATACCCCAGAAATCTCTTCATCATGTACAATTACTTCAAACCTAGAATGTACAACTTAGAAATACCTTCCTCCCCTCCAGTGGTTCCCAGCATCTGATCGAATGACTCGTCCTGGAAGCTTCACCTAAGAAGGGAACCAAAAGAAGTCATATATTCATTGCTCATGGGGCTTCACTTTGGACTTCTTTATGTTTCTGTACTGGATACATTTTTCTCCTGCCCACTTCTCAGCTTCCTTTAATGTGTTATCTTCTTTCATTAGAATGTAAGAACCTTTTTTGCACAAATAAAGTCAGATCTAAATAACTGGAAAAACATTAGTTGCCTGTGGGTAGACCAAGCTAATAGAATAAAAATAACAATTCTGCCTAAATTAATTTACTTTTTCAATGTCTTACCAATAAAATTACCAAAAATTATTTTATAGAGCTAGAAAAAATATCAAAATTCATCTGGAATTTAAAAAAGGTCTAGAATACCAAGGGAATTAAAGAAGAGAAATGGTAGGGAAGGTAACCTAGCCACACCACATCCTAAATTGTATTATAAAGCAGCAATCCTCAAAACCACTTGTTACTGGTTAAGGAAGACAGGAGTAGATCAGTGAAATAGGTTAGATACACAAGATACAGTAGTCAATGACTACAGCAGTCTACTGCTTGACAAACCCAAGCTCCAGCTTCTGGGATAAGAACTCACTGTCTGAGAAAAACTGCTGGGAAAACTGGAAAATCATGTGATGGAAACTGGTTGTAGACCAATGCCTGACAACATACACCAGAATAAAATCCAAATGGGTACACTATCTAGGTATAAAAACCGATGCTATAAACAAATTAGGGGAGCAAGGAATAGTTTCTTTCTCAAATTTATGGAGAAAGGAAGAATTTATGACCAAACATGACACAGAGAACATTATGAAATGGAAAACAGATAACATTACATCAAATTGAAAAGATTTTGTACAAACAAAGCCAAAGCAACCAAGATTATGAGGTTTCCCCAGAAAACTGGGGAAAGGATTTTTACAACTAGTGTCGGTGATAAAGGCCTCAGTTCTAAAATATATAGAGAGTTAAGTCAAATTTACAAGAATACAAGTCATTCTCCAATTGATAAATCGTCAAAAGATATGAACAATTTTCACAGGAAGAAATTAAAGCTATCTATAATCATATGAAAAAATGCTCTAAATCACTATTGATTAGAGAGATGCAAATCAAAACAACTCTGAGGTATCACATCATATCTATCACATTGGCTAACATGACAAAACAGGAAAATTATGTATGTGGGAGAACATGTGGGAGAGTTGGAATACTATTTCATTGTTGATGGAGCTGTGAGGTGATCCAGCCACTCTGGAGAGTAATTTAGAACTATGCCCAAGGGGCTACAAAAATGTGCAAACCCTTTGACCTAGTAATACTGGGTGTATCCCAAAGAGATCATAAAAATCGGAAAAGGACACACATGTACAAAAATCTTTATAGCAATTCTTTTTGTGGCGGCCAAGAACTAGAAATTGAGGGAATGCCAATCTGTTGGGGAATGGCTGAACAAGATGGGGTGTGTGAATGTAATGGAATTACATTGTGCTATAAGAAATGATGAACAGGCATATTTGAGAAAAACCTGGAAAATTTTATGTGAACTGACACTGAGTGAAGAGAGCAGAACCAGGAGAACATTACACACCGTAACAATGTGGGTGAGAACCATTTTTGATAGACTTAGACCTTCACAGCAATGCAAAGACAAAAACATTTCCAAAGGACCCATGATGCAAAATGTCATCTACATCCAGAAAATGAACATAGAGTCAGAATTCATAATGAAGCAGACTGTTTTCTCATTTGTTATGCTATATTTTGTTTTTTGGTGTTTTTCTCATGGTTTCTCCCATTTGTTTTAATTCTTCTATGCAATATGACTATTGTGAAAATGTTTTTAATAGGAAGGTATGTGTATAGTCCATATAGGATTACATGTCATCTTGGGGAGGGTGTGGGAGAAAATTTGAAACTTATGGAAGTGATTGTTGAAAACTGAAAACCAATAAATTAATAAATTTGGGGGGGGGAAGAAAAAAGAAGAATGTAAGCACCTTGAGGATAGAGACTCTCTTTCTGCTTTTATTTATATTTTCAGTCCTTGTTGCAGTACCCAACATACATAGTAAGGGTTTAGTTGGTGATAAAGAGCTTTCCCAGGTCTCAGTTTGTCTGAGGCAATCTAAGAATTGAGACAACAGTTGGCCTAATTTACCATCACAAAAGTATCAATCTAGGAGAAAACCCTCAAAGTTGACTTTTTTCTCTTTCCCCGGGTAATTTATGAAAATCCATTTTAACTTTTTTCTGTTTTCATTCCTTATAGTCTATGATGATACTACATATACACTACTGAAACCTAAGAATTTTAATTCTTTATGAGAATATTTAATTATTTTTATGAAAAATCCCTTATTAAGGTGATGACTGCTATTCATTTGTTTGACTGTGAAAAATCTGAGAACAAAATTAGACCTTGATTTCATCCTATTTCAGGTAAGGACATGAGAAACTGCAAATGAAGTCAGACTTGTAAGGAAAAAAAGACTATTTCAGTTCCTCAAGATGTTGTCAATTCTGTATCACATACCTCTGTTTCTGCTTATGTACAGGAATATTTTCTATTCCATGTTGTACCAATATTAAAGCAGAAGGTATCAAGGTAAGGTGCAAAGAGAGATTATGTTTCTCATTTTTAAATTTTGCATTTTATAACAGTCATCAAAATAAAAGTCTACATGAGCAACTTGGAATACTTTAGGGATTCCTTTGGAGATGGCGGTTGCACTAGAGGGATGCTGAAGTATCTTTCCACGTTGAAATTGCCATTATGTAGGGGGAAAAGAAATTTTCACTCCATTAAGTAAGTCTGATTGAGTGTTACGACTTCCAGAGCACAGTATAAATTGTCTGCTACAAAAAAAAATTAATATGAAAGCAAAATGCAAATAATTTTGAAGATCAGAAAAGGCTTTGTGAATGGAAGCAGCAAGCAGCCCCATTTGGCTAGAAACTGACATACATGAGATGAATAATATGATATATCTGGAAAGGTAGACTGTGACCAGATTGAAAAATATTTTAAATGACAGGAAAGAGAGCTCTAATTTATCCTAGAGACAATGAGAATTCACTGGGACTTCTTGAACAGGGAAATGATAGAACCAATACTTTAAGAAGACTATTTTTACAGATGTGTGGAAGATGGATTTCAGATAGACGAGAGTGGAAAAACTAGAAATTAATCAACAGATTATTGCAATAGTCTAGGAAGGAAAGGAAAAGGTTCTATATTTTCAAGAACTGGAGATGACTATCAGTTTGTAAATTAAGAAAGAAAATTTGGCCTTCAATGTCACACTTTTGGTTCAGGAGATGTAAGTTGAGGACAACATGAAAAATATAAGCACGCGTGTACAAATGGAATAAACAAAATATTTTCCTATTAATTGAAGTTAATTTTGTCTTCAGTAGATTTGATTATTATTTCTCTTCCAATGAATAATTAAAATTCTCACTTTTGCCTTTTGTTTCCTTTTTCTTTTTCATTAATAAAGACAAAGGTGCTTTTTAATGTTTGGAAAATGAAGTCTGTATGTTGAAGCAAGCCTCACTTCTTAAGATCTCTTTAGGATCCTGCACCTACAGTTTCAACAGCCCTCACAGATACATTGGCATTCCAGGCCCATAAAACAAGCCAGAAGTCTGGGTTTCAGCAAAGCACAATTACTGAGCAGTGGCTTCTCTAAATTGACTTGTCATCAGAAGAAACCTCTTTTTCTTTCTTCCTTACCCTCCTTTCTTCAATGAGATCACCAAAAGGAACAAGAATGAGACACAAAATGAAGTTAATTATTTTTCCTTGTCCTTTTCAGGAGGTCTGTCCTGAAGAAGTTCGGAAAATGTTAGGTTATATTCATTTATAATGAAATCACAAAGTATATTTTTATCTCTGATTTTATTTCTTTCAAAAAACAATTATTATGCATCCACTTTGTATTATGAGTGACAGCACTGCATAGTGGATAGAGACCAAAATAGCCTTGATTCAAGATCTGATACTGACAAGCGCTGGTGGCATGACTTTAGGGAAGTTAGATAAGCTCTTGGTCATATAGTCATCTCTTCAAGACTAGAAGTTACAAGAATGGTGCCTATCACCATTGTGGAATTTTATCATCCAGGAGATTCATGTACTACAGAAATCAGAGATCCAGACCTTATCCCACATTCATGGAACTCTATACTATGTGCTTGAGAAGATGCAAAGAATAACAAGGTATAATCTTGGTCTTCAAAAAGCTCAAAATCGTGGGTTTCATAGCACATGTGCAACTAAACATAATATTATATGTGTGTGTGGGGGTATGCATATGTGTGTATAAGTGTGTGTACATATATATGTATATTGTGTGAGTGTGTTTGTGGAGAGACAGAAATAGGCTACACAAGAAAGGTTCAAAATAAGTGACACGATATATAGAATTGGAAGAATCATTGCTAACTTAGGGATAAGAAAGTTTCAGATTTTACAAAGGAATTGTGTAGAATAAGACAAAAATAAGCTGAAACTACATAACAGAGAGGCTACAAAGCCATACTAACATCTTTTATTTGATTTATTTTGAAAAGGGGATTCACAGAGGTTTTTGAAAAAATGAATGATACTCTCTGATCTTGCATTAGAAAGATGATTTTGGCTGCTGTGTGAAGGATGGATTAGAGAATGGAGAAAATGGAGTCAAGGAGATGGTTCAGAGAAGTGCAAGGAAAAAAACAATGAAGATCTGGGAAGGCAGGTAGTCATGTGCATAAATAAGAGGGGACAAATGGAAGAGAAAATCTGGACATGGAATAGCTAATCTTGATCATGAGAATAAAATGACTGAAGGAAATTATTACTTGAAAATTGAGATATCCAATTATTCAGTGAGAATAAGTGAATGAGTCACCAACTGGGGGAAGAATATACACACCTCTATATGTACATATATATGTATATGCAAACATATACGAATGTATATATACATACATACTATTTTGAGTTATATATAATATCACCTCTCAGAAGTTCATAAGAAATAATAGCCAGTAAATGAAATAATAGAATATCCATGACTTCAAGTGTCTACCATGGGTGAGGAACCTATGACTTTGAGGCTACATGTGACCCTCTAGGTTTTAAAATGCAGCCTTTTGACTGAATCCAAGCACAACCTGAGCAAATTTGTTCTGTGAAACTTGGATTTAGTCAAAGAGCTACAATTGAGCACTTAGAGGGCCACATGTGACTTCAAGGCTTCAGGTTCCCCACCCCTAGCGATACAAAAATGTGCCTACCATAAAAATCTCATAGAGTGAGTTAAAGATCTCAAGGGAAGGAGAGAACTCTATACTCACATAGATACAAGTGATATTTGGTGTTATAAGACTCAAAATAGGTCTCTGACTCTGGATAAGTAAAATTTATTCAAAACAAAGAAGACAGTTAGAATTGGGTGGGGTAGTACCGTGTATGAAACAGTTCAACTTTGATAAGTCCCTTATGACTTCTCTTTGCTGTTTACGATTTCTTGCTTCTCTTCATTCTTGTGTTTGAAAATCGTATTTTCTTTTCAGCTCTGGTCTTTTCGTCAAGAATGCTTGAAAATCCTCTATTTCATTGAAAGACCATATTTTTCCCTGAAGTATTATACTCAGTTTTGCTGGGTAGGTGATTCTTGGCTTTAGTCCTAGTTCCTTTGACTTCTGGAATATCACTTTCCATGCCCTTCGATCCCTTAA